>PVHP010005382.1:0-65302 GCA_004024765.1 Zapus hudsonius
GCCTCCTCCCCCAGGCAGCTCCTGCTGGGGTCTTCTGGCACCTTCCGCAGCAGCTCGGGAAGCTCTGTTGGAGCTTTGCTGGGGCCCCTGGGGCTCGGTGTGGGGTTGTAACGGCCTTTCGTCTAGCATGTAACTAAGGGGACCCCGGAAGGAGACCCAAGAGCGAGCGAGCGGTGCAGATGAGATGAGAGATGGGAAGAGTGAAGCCTCCCTGGGCGCCTTCCCTGGGTTTCCTGCTGGGGTCGCTGAGGAGGAGGCTCCATGTAGGCCTGGGCTTCCCAAGCCGTCCTAGGATCTGAGAGGTCATTCTGAATCCAGGTCAAATAAGAGCATGTACTTTGGTGCGATCAGAAAATCAAAATAGATGTACAGGACTGGGGCTCCTGCGGCAGGTCCCCGACTGCAGTGCTCCGATTCTGGTCAGCCCGGTAGAGCGATGCCTGCGGCTAGAACAGAGGCCAGAGAACAGAGCTGCAGTTAATGGATGGAGAAACGTGCAGGCTGTCACTGTCATGAGGTCTGCATTAATAGTAGTGCTAATAAAAGACCCTTCAGCAGGGTGACCACCTGCATGGGCTAAAGGAGGGCAGACGTCTCTCCTGTTCCAGCTCCGGCTCAACCGTAGGTGATGCCAGAGAAAGATGCTGGCGAAGTCACACTGATTTTACAGGAGAACCCTGGGCAGATTCGGTAGCCCTCCAGTTGGGAGATTTCCATTGCCTTGAGGTGACCCTGGGGACGTGTAACTGTCAGTATCATTTCAAGGGACATTTTTAGGGCAAATGAGAATGTCCGTCTCATATCCTGATCCGGGTCTCCAGTAGAACTAACTGGATTGAAACGCCATTTGGCTTTAGTTGTGTCTCAGTGGTTTCAAATAGAGCCAGGGTTTCCTGAGACTCACTCTTTCTTGCAAGAAAAGCAAGGCTTTCTCATTTGTCCTTTACAAAGACCCCAGCAAAGCCTGACCTCTCTTGATTCTTTCCCTCTAGCTCTGCATTCTCAGGAGCCTGCTTCAAGTGACGAGTTCAGAAGAGGAGTGGTCAGCTCTTGGAATTTTAAGCCATGGCCAATGTGAGTTGGAATTGCCTCCTGAAACATAACCATTTATTATATTGTATGAATATTGTTAACCTCTCATCCTTCAATTTCATACCTTAGTCATGTCAGGGTGGAAAGTGATGGCTGTGAAACTAACACTTCTGTATGAATAGAACTTTTTTTTTTGTTTTTCGAGGTAGAGTCTATGACTGACCTGGAATTCACTATGTAGTCTCAGGGTGGTCTTGAACTCACTGAAGGTCCTCGTACCTCTGCCTCCCAAGTGCTGGGACTAAAGGTGTGTGCCACTATGCCCTGCTTGAATAGAACTTTCTGTGATGTAAACAAATGGCCTCTGAGTTGGGACACTAATAGCTGTCCCCTCTCCTCTGTAGTGCATGATTCCTACATGTCAAGCTTGCTGAGAGAATGGGTGTCATCGTGGGTTATTTGCAGAGCCATAAGTGTTCCATTGAAACCCCACCACCTTGATTCTGTGCATAGCTTTTCTTTTTTGAGATAGGGTTTTGCTTTAGCTCAAGCTGACCTGACTCTAGTCCCAGGCTGACTTGGCACTCACTCTAGTCCCAGGCTGGCCTCGAACTCACAGTGATCCTCCTACCTCTGCCTCCCGAGGGTTTATCCCGTCTGGCTTATGTGTGCATCTTTTAGCTACAGTCAGCAAGTGGAGCTGGAGCGGTGCACATGTGTGCAGGCAGGCAGGTAGTGACAGTCCTCTCTCATACTAATCCATCCTGTCTGCTCCTGAGAGGGATGGCAAGTTAAACCGTAATGGTAGGTAGTTGAGTTTGTATTCCTGTCTCCAGTGTCTCTAGTCATCGTAGCAGCTCTTGTCCCAGAATGATAACAGTTTTGTCAACCCAGAGGATCAGTTTTTCCCTGTGCCTAGATTTCCCTCTTTTTCTCCAAACTGCATTTCCAACTCGGTCCCACCTGGTATTCAGTAGCTCCTGTGCCCTGATCTTCTGAGAGCACTGGTGGAAGAGAAGTGCATTTCTTAAAAGGAGAGAGGAGACTCTCCAAGCCATAGCTCACTTAGCAAGGTGGAGCTGAGAAGTGAAAGGGCACAGAGTACATGACAAGCTTTTATTCACTCCATAAAATGGAGTGATTTCCTTTGCTAAGGTTCGTGTGGCTCTTTATGATGCTTTTGAGGTTACAATGGGATATTAAGTCCACAGAGATCTTCAGTCCTGCCAGGAAATCAATGAGGCATGAATATTATTCAGAAAACTTCATGGGCTAGAGATGTGGCTCAGTTGGTAAGGTCTGACTAGTGTGCACTAAGGCCTGAGTTTGATCCCCAGTATCCAATGTGCTATGGTGGTGCACTTTTGTAATCTGAACCCGCATGAGGTAGAAGCAGGAAGATTAGAAGATGAAGGCCATCTTCAGCTACATAGCAAGTTGGAGGCCAGCCTGGGATATGAGGCCCTATTCCAAAAAAAATTAAAAAGGAAACTGAAGGGAAGGAAAGTGAAAGGAAAGGAAGAGAAAATGGTAAAAAGAAAAGGTAAACTAAACAACGGGTAGCTGCTTAACAGAGAGCCTGCGTGTTCTGAACAAAGTACTGTATTGTTAGGACACGCACGTCTGAGGCATCTTCCCACTTAAACTGAGAAACAATCCAACAGTGTCTCTTACTCTGGGCTCATCCTGAAGGCAGTAAGGAGCATGGGAGTGAGCAGCTGTCTACTGTCTTCATGGAAGCTCTAGTTCTGCTGGCCGCGGGTGCATTACTTGCTGTTTTCTTCTCTGTCTCGGTTCTTTAAATGTCACCATTAGTATTTTGCGTGTTCTGTTCTTTAGCAGTTGGTGACATTCAAGGATGTGGCTGTAGATTTCTCTGAAGAGGAGTGGGAGTGCCTGAGCCTGGAGCAGAGGCGTTTGTATGCAGAGGTGATGCTGGAGAACTTCAGCAACCTTCTCTCAGTGGGTAAGGTTCGGAATCTGACCCTAGGAGTTCTGCATTCTAGACTCAACTATTGGATTCTTTCAAAAGTATAGGATTTTAGACTGATCTCTAGGACAGTTTGCATTTTGTAAAGTCATTAGTCACCATTATTGGGGACCTCCAATTTCTTCACCCTCAGAAATATTTTATGGCTTCTTGCCCTTCTGTTAAGATCCTCTTCCTTAATAAAAAGGACGAGCTGCAAAGTTTGGAACCCTTTCCCATGTAATCAAAATCCTATGTTTTATCTTCTGGGTAGGACTTGACACTCGGCAGTTACAGGTTCTCTCCATAGTGGAAAAAGGACAAAACCCCTGGATGGTTCTGAGGGACAAGATGAAAGACTTGCCTGCAGGTGAGTTAAGGGTGAGCTGGCATGGTACAGCCGTCATTCTAGATGGTGCCCAGGTGCCTATGAGGCAGCAGTACCCATGAAATCCCAGTCTGTGTTACCCTCCTACTGTCCAAAGCCCAAGACAAAGAAGTCTAAGAAAATCCTAGGAAAAGGATATCAGACTCTTACATTTGCCAGACTCAGTTTCCTTAAGCAGATTTATCCAAACTGGTATCTCCTACACATAGCTCTCCCTGGGTTAGTGAGTTCCTCTTACACTGGTGACTCTGGGATAGGTTTCTCACACATTACACTGAAGCCCTATTTCTCAACAGTGTGAGGTATATATTCATCTTGGAAATATACTTGGAAATCTGTAGCTGTTTTCTGTTATATGTTCATAGGTCTCTGAGGGAAGGGAATGAGAGGATCCTAGAGGGTATTGTAAGCATTAAAAATAAAATTTCTTTTAAAAATGCTTCTATAGGTCTTCAGAGATGGCTCAGTGGTTAAAGGTGCTTGTCTGCAAAGCCTGATGCCCTGGGTTTGATTCCCCAGCACCCACATAAATCCACATGCACAAAATGGCAAGTGTGCCTGGAATTCATTTGCAGGATGCACTGTGTGCCCATACTCCTCCTCCTATCTCTCAGATATTTTTTAAATGATTCTATAGAATAGATAAGCAGTTTTGGTGTTGTTTTTGAGGCAGGGTCTCACTCTGGCCCAGATTGACCTGGAGTCACTATGTAGTCTCAGGCTGGACTTGAGCTCATGGCAATCCTTCTACCCCTGCCTCCTGAGTGCTGGGATTAAAGGCATGTACCACCATGCCCAGCTTGGATGATTTTTTTTTTGGTTTTTTGAGGTAGGGTCTTGCTCTAGCCCAGGCTGACCTGGAATTCACTATGTAGTCTCAGGGTGGCCTTGAACTCACGGCAATCCTCCTACCTCTGCCTCCCGAGTGCTGGGATTAAAGGCTTGCGCCACCACGCCTGGCTTCAATGATCTTTTTAAAGCAAAACAATATGCATTACCTTCTTATCTTTCAGGCATACAGTCCATGTGGCAAATGGAGAACTTAGCACAAGAAAGCTGTACTTTTCAACAAGAATGTCAGCCAGAAAAAAGGGAAGTGTGTGCAACCAGTAGCCACCATGGCTACTCTCTCTTCAGAGGTGATGGGGGAAACAAAAGTCAGCTGCAAACCCAGCATGAGAATTTGAAGGAGCTTTTCAAGCAGGAAGTCGTCCCCTCTGATAAAGTGCACACAGCTTTGAGTTGCTCCCAGTCAGTCAGTGTGGGAGAGGGAGCAAACGTATTTAGATGTGGACCCCCCCTCAGTTGTAGTCTGAGCAACATCCCACTGTCTGCTTCCCCTGGTGAGATGCTTTGTGCCAGTCAGGCATGTTATGTTGACCTGAGCCCGTATAAGTGTGAAAAATGTGGCAGGGTCTTCAGTCTTTGTTCAAAGCTCAATCCCAAAATAATGCTTACTGGTATAAATTCCTGTGAGTTTAGGGAGTATGGGACTGGCCCTTGGAGAATTGATACTGGTGAAAAACAGGATGAATGTAAGGAGTGTGGGAAATGTTTTCCAAACCACTCCTCCTTGACTGAACATCTAAGAACGGACACTACTGCAAAGTCACCCAAGCTTCAGTATAGAAAGTCCTTGATTCGCTGGCACAGCCAGAATTCACAGCTGTGAAAGCCTTGGGAGGAGAAAAGGAAAAATCCGGTATTTTCATATAGTAGGAAGTACGTAGCACCAAGTATGGAGTTTTGGCAGCCAAAATAATAGAGTATTTTGTGGGAAAATGATAATAGCTTTTCTTCTAATCAGTGACATCAGGTGAATCCAAACAAAAGCAAAATATAAAAGGGAAATTACGGATAGAGACTATTAAAGAGATCCCTATTTGAGCAAATTTGTTATATGTTTTGTAGAATGCGTGTTACTTTTATGCTACAACAGCACTGTGGTTATTTAGAAGTAGATTGTTCTAAGGCACAGATGTGACTCAGTGGCCCAGCACTTGTCCAGCATACACAAGGCCCTGAATCGGATCACCAGGACTGAAAACTGACGGTTTTTATGTGTGTACATAGAGGGATTAAAATAAGGTTGAAATACTAAAGAAAGAAGAGGGAAAAGATCAACTGATGGCTAAATGTAAATGTTAATTGTAAGTTGGTATTGGGCACATCGACATTCATATTTTCAGGCTGAAGAGATGGCTCAGCAGTTAAGGCCCTTGTCTGAAGTTCATACTTTGTTTCACTTTAAAAAATGTATAATAAAGTTAAGATTTAAAGGCTATTCAGACTTTTCTCTGGCATATTTTCTAGAAGGTATAATTGCTGTTCATGAGGAAGACTGTCATGGTGGAGGTGATAAAAGTGTGAGGGTAAAGGTATTTATTAGATCAGATGATCTAGTAATTGTGTTGTGTGGTATGTGTGCACTTGCACATAGAGGTCATTCACCTTGATTTCAGTCATGTGGCTGGACTAGGTGGCCAGCAAATCCCAGGGAGATTCCTGTCTGCCCCCAGCACTAGACTATGCCCCGAAACACAGCCTTATGTAGGTAGGTGCTGAAGATCTAAAATCACACTCAAGCTCGCATAGAAGCACTTTACCCACTGAGCCCTGTAGACACTGGCAGAGAGACAATGGGCATCTTTCCTGAGAATCATAACCCTGAGGGAACAGGGTCCTTTTTGGCAGCTGAGACAGTATCTAGCCTTGGCCCCTGGACCAGTGTTGTGGGGTTAGGTTTGAATAGAGTTCAAGAGGGTGGCTTACTATCTTATGTAGCAAATTTTATAATAACCACTTGTCATCCCTGAGACTGGCCATGTGGGGTGAGGTACCAGGGACCATAAGGAATTAGGGCATCACAACTCACTGGGTCAGACTACAATCATAGAGTCTCCACTGTAAAGAGTAGGTAATTTTCATTTTCCTTTTGGCCTTTTGGTCTACAAAGACCAGAAATGACTGGTATGAGTGTTTTGGAAGGGAAGAAAGAAAATCAGAACTTAGTTTATGCCAGACTTTCAGATATGTATTCTTTTTTATTTTTATTTTCAGATAAGTCTTCTGTTTGTGCTTCATGGTCAGCTCACAGGACTCTGATGATGGAAGGTCATCTACTGTGGTGGTCTTTCCTTCCTGTGATGCTTTCAGACCTAAGTTTTCATTGAAAGCATCTTCAAAAAAGCCTCTGTTAGACTGGAGAGATGGCTCAGCACATACAGAGCCTAACAGTCTGGGTTTGATTACCCAATACCCATATAAAGTCAGATGTACAAAGTAGTGCATGCATCTGGAGTTCTTTGCAGTGGCAGGAGGCCCTGGTACACCCCTACTCTTACTCAAAATATTTTTGAAAAAGACTGCAAAGTGAAGGAACTATAGTAACTGTGACATGAGGCCTCTCAGTTGTTTGAGAATACTGTCCCTGTGACATGAAGGACCCAGCCGGCCATGTAATCATTAGCAGATGAGACCACAACAGAAGCACACACGTTCATACAATGATCTGTCAACAAGAAACCCTAGTAGATATGCCACTTTGTGTCTGGAAGACAGTATTGTAAGCATTCCTCCCTCTCCTTTCGCTCTTACATTCTTTCCTCCTATTCTGCAATGGTCCCTGAGCCTCAGAGAATATGGTAGGGATGTCTTAGTGTTGAACACTGCTGTCCTTTTTTAAAAATATTTTATTTATTCATTTTCAAGGAGAGAGAGAGAGAGAGAGAGAGAGAGAGAGAGAGAGAGAAAGAGAACACCAGGGCCACCACCTTGTGGGTCTGGTTTATGTGGGACCTGGGGAATTGAACCCAGGGCCTTAGGCACTGGAGGCAAGTGCCTTAACCGCTGAGCCATCTCTCCAGCCCCACTGCTGTTCTTCTCAGCCCTTTGGGTGAGTTTCAAGTCACCATAGTGGTCACTGCCATCTGAAGAGAAGCTTCTCTAGACAGAATGAAAGTAGCATTAATACATGGGAAAAACAAGTATTTAGAGGGCAACTTGGTAAACACAATTAGCCAGACAACAGTAGTAGATTCCATGCTAACTAGAGCTCATGATATCCCCAGCCACAGGCTTTTGAATAGCTTTTCATTGCCAGGCAGGAATTTCCTTCCGTGGAGTGGGCCTCGAGTCCAGAGAGCCCATGGGTTCCCCCATAACAGACATGCCGCCCTTGTACCAGTTGGTACTTGTGGCCTGGCTGGTCAGTTGCAAAGGTTGCAGTGTCCACTGCTAGTTCAGATCAATGGTGACTTTTATTCCTTAACAGGCTGCATAGCTCTTTCCAGCATCCTGATAGTCAACAGGGAGGAAGCTTCCAGTTCAGCTCTAGCTTGACCTGCATCCCAAGCATGTGGACTCTTTAGCAATGTATTGGGTCTCACCAGCTAGTTCTGGTGGGCAATCAAGAGCTGTGGCGGTACAGGCTGACTGTTGTGAGTAACTAGCTGAGGCTGGGGCGAGAACCTTGGGGACAGGTAGCTCAAAGCCACATTGTCACTTTCTCATCACCTCCCATCTCCTGCCAACACCCTAGTATTTCCAGAAATACATGGCAGTTAGTCTCAGTGTTAAAGCAGTATGTGACATGGCATCTCGGCAAGCTGCTCACTCACCTGGTTGCAGCACACTGAATTCTTGCACAAACACTAGCAAGGTGTGTGAAATGGTGTGGTGATGCGGCCCTTGGGTAGTCTAAAACCATTAATGTAGGCCTAGGGAAACTGAGTCATTAGGTCCAAAACCGTTCAATCTTTTGCTGCAGCTGATCTCAGCCTGAGCCAACTTACTTCTCACATTTAAAGTATAAAATGGGGCGCCTGTGGGCGGGCCCTTGGGTCTCCACGGGATATCTGCGGAGCGCGAGGGAGATGTGTGAGAAGGATGGAAGCCCCCACGCCAAAGACTCTTGGGATTGCAACACCCAGAAAACCTGTCTTATCTGTCAGTGCAAGGAAGATTAAGGACAATGCAGCTGATTGGCACAATTTAATCCTGAAATGGGAAAGCCTCAGCGATGCAGGTTTTACCACTGCAAGTAACATTGCCAACCTGAAGATCAGCTTGTTGGATAAAGACAAGATTGAATTAGCAAGTGGCACTTCGGCTTCCTGTGAGGAGGGAGAAAAGCCACGTGTGGAGTATGACAAGGAGCTTGAGACGCTGTGTGAGGAACTGCAGGCCACCTTGGATGGTTTGACTAAAATACAAGTGAAAATGGAAAAGCTGTCTTCAACCACCAAAGGAGTTTGAGCTAGAAAATTACCATTACGGGGAGGAGAGTGTGCGCCCCCTCCTGTTTCACACTTGGCCCACAGCACAATTTTATGAGGTCTCCCGCCAGCTCTCCTACATGTACAGGAAAGAACTCCTCCTGAAGCGCACCATTGGAGCCAAGTTGGCGCACACAACTGACTGCAACCTCAGCCTGAGCTACCTGTCCATGTGGCGGCACCAGCCCTACGTGGAGAGCAGCAGCAAGCTGCAGCTGGAGAGCATGCTGCTGGAAACAGGGCACCGGCCACTGTGACTCCCGAGATGCCTTGGCCCGTGGGCACAGGCTCCAGGCCACTGGCTGGACAGTCCATCCCCTAGATGGAGCCTCGTGCCCTGGGGTCAGCCCTGGCTGTCCTCCCCTTGTGCCTCACCCCACCTGTCTCAGAGCCTTGCTCCTGAGCTCCTCAGAGTGAAATAAATGAGTTTTCAAGAAGAATTTAAAAAAAGTATAAAATGAAATTCACAGGTCCAGATTTAAGTATCCACATGTGGTCATTACTTTGGTCTACAGAATCCCATTTATTGATTGTGATTTATTGGTTTATCCATCAATACTAAGCGAAAAGTACCCATTAAAAGTTGGCTGAGTGTGGTGGCACAAGTCTTTAATCCCAGCACTTGGGAGGGAGAGGTAAGAGGATTGCTGCGAGTTCAAGGCCAGCCTGAGACTACATAGTGAATTCCAGGTTAACCTGGGCTAGAGCGAGACCCTACCTCAAACAAAAGCTGGTTATCAATAACTATTAAGTGTAAATGTTCATGTTTTCACTTGAAAGAGTAGAGATATTTTTAAGAAATGGAATTCATAAACATAAATCCACCTGGTAAGCTTGCTTGAAAACAGACTCAAGGTCAGAGACGGGTCAGTAGCCAGAGTGCCCCAGGAGAAACGTGAGGCCCAAGGGAGGCTCAGAACACCTAGACTCAGCTCCACAGCACCCACATTGGCATCTGGGTGGGGTCATGGATGTCATGTGACCCTAGTTCCTGTAGGGAGTGGGAACCCAACAATCATAAGCTCATGAAAATGGCAAACTACAGAATCTGTGAGAGGCTGTCTCAAGGAAATGTGGAGATGATTGAGAGGGGACACCCAGCATTCTCCTCTGGCTTCCAGGTGTGCAAATGCATCTGCCCCCACACACGCATCCATCAAACACACTAGGACTAGTTGACATAAGCCTTCAGTCTTCAGACACAATAATGCTAAAAAGAAAATCGAGTTTTCATCACAGTGATTACAGGTACACACCACCACCACACTCAGTTTTTACACGGACACTGAAGATGCTAACAGGTCCTCATTCTCGCATGCCAAGCACATTACCCATTGAACCCCCTCCCCAACCCCAGGGAGACCTGTACAACTGGAGTCTAAGAGTTTGGGTTTTAATTGCAAAAAGATTTTGTCTAAGAGCATTTTCAAGTCATATTTTCTGTGGAATGAAAAATGATCTCTTGAGGCCTTTAGCTGCCAAACAGTCATGAAAGGAGGAGATATCAGACATATATTAATGGCTTCACAATAGCAACATAAAATGTACTTGATATCACATTTCCAAGGGAAACATTATACTTTAGCCCCCCCCAAAAGCATTAAATTTTCAGTAACCGATAAACATGGCCATGGTCCCAACCCTCATGTCCTATTTGTCAAGTCTCTCCTTGGCTGCCAGGCTGCTCACAGAGCTTTAGAAAGGTCAGGTGTGCCCACTGGGGGCAAGATGCAAGGAGAGACCCAGAACCGCCAGGAGTACAGGGTGAGTACTCCTCAGCATCATCCATGGGTGGTGAGAAGCTCGAATCTCCCTGGCAAGGGGACAGGACAAGCTGGAGGGCTTTCTTCTAAGCTGTTGTAAGCTACCACTCTTGTGCAAAGCTATGGGGCACATTTCTACCAAAGGCATATTTAAAATGGCTACCCCACAACTGATAAGCTTCCCTTCTTGACACAACTGAGGTCAGTACACCTTTGAGGTAATTCTCCACAGCAGAGACAATAGCTGGAGTGAAAAAAAAAAAGACAAAAAATTCTAGTCAGATGCGGTGACCTCTCTTCCTCTGCCCCTCTACCCCTCCGTTCTTCCTTCCCTTTCTCATCTCCCCTTTCTCTCCTGAACTTCAATCTCAGCATGCAGTATTTTTTCTTAATACCCTCTTCACCCTTCTTCACACTGTCAGCCACTTAAGAAACCCAGCTGTGCTCCACGCTGACTTGTCTTGAAACTCTTTCCTGACTTCCCCTGAGAAGGGCTCCAAAAGAACTCAGCCAGTGAGGTTGACTTGTATCGCCCACTCCTGTGACTGTGGGGCTCAGTGGAGCAGCTGAGAATCACCTAGTGCTGTGCAGGCACCCCACATAAAACCATTCACCCTACAAGCTGGGCTTATCCGAGTCATTCTTTGGGCTGTCAGAACCATCCCAATTAGGAGGAAGATGTCTGCCTGAGTAAGTAATATTCACACAACCATTCGTGATGGAAAGTTTACAGCCCCAAAGATGGATCATTGTCAATGAGATATGAAATGGCATACCTTCTAGAAGAAGGTCTCCTAAGTGCACACGGGAACACCCTGGAAATACTTGGGGTACTGCAGAACTTCCTGCAGGCCCTGAAAGCTGCACACAAGGGAAGAATGCAGGAAGATGGTGTGGATGGCGGCGGGCCCTGCTATGTGCGATAAGCCACAGCTGCTGAGGGAACTGTTCGCTTGGAGAAGGACCCACAGTTGGAAGAGGATACATGGGGGGTGGTGTCCTCTGTTGCGAGGCTCTTCAGGGTGGTGAAAAGTGGAGCAATGTGGAGAACGACTATTCTCCAAAACCAGTAATGGGGACAAAAACTCATCAAAACAAACTCTAAAGGCTATTTTCCTGTGTAGTTGTCACCTTAAAAAAAAAGCCAGGCATGCTGCTGCACACCTTTAATCCCAGCACTTGGGAGGCAGAGGTAGGAAGATCGCCATGAATTCGAGGCCAGCCTGAGATTACAGAGTGAACTCCAGGTCAGCCTGGGCTAAAGGGAGACCCTACCTCAACCCCCCCAAAATATATATGTATGTATATATTCATGATGAGTAACAGTGACTTGTTCATTATACACATTATATAACAAAAATGTTTTCCAGGCGAGCTGTGAAATTCCATAGATAATAATTTGAGCAAACCACTTCCTAAATATCTGATGTGGTTCATGTGTATAATTCTCCTTGGAGGCAGAGGCAGGAGGACTCTCTTTAGGAGTTTAAGGATGGCCTTGGCTACAGTGCTACACTAGCCTGGACTAGAGTAAGACCTTGTCTCAACAAACACAAAAAATATGACTTTCAATGCACAAAATATGTGTACATATACTAATAATTCTTCAACTCACATAATACTATGAGGTATCAAGAACTACACTTACAAGAAATTGAAACTAAAATGAAATTTTTATCATTAAAATTCACATTCAGGGCTGGAGAGATGGCTTAGCGGTTAAGGCACTTGCCTCCAGTGCCTAAGGCCCACGGTTCAATTCCCCAGGTCCCACATATGCCAGACCCACAAGGTGGTGGCCCTCGTGCGCTCTCTCTCTCTCTCTCACTCTGTATTTCTCTGCTTGAAAATAAATAAATAAAATATAAAAAAATAAATTCTAGGAAGCTATCTGTAAAGCTCATGGTAACAGAAGTTTAAAAAAAAATTCACATTCAGATAAAAAAATAACGCTCCAGAAAAATATCAAACATTATTTCATTAAATATTGGGTTCAGGGGGTGGATTCTAGGAGTCACAGGGTGGAAAAGAGAATCCTGAGGCATTGTTCCTCCCCCACCCCAGACTGACTGATGTATTCATGACCTCATGGTGAATACCAATAACCCACTGAAGAGGGCCCTCAGTGGAATGGGGAATGGCTTGAAAGAATGTCCCTCAATAGATTCAAGAGTTTATTTAAAAGTTTTTCTCCAGTTGCCTGGCTGGAGGATTGTGTCACTTAGGCTGGATCCTAGGCTCCAGCCCTAAATTGTATCTGGGGTAGATCTGGAATTCCAGCTATACATATGCAAAGAGCAGTCTGAGCTCAAGCCTGGAGTTCCTGCTTTTTGATTTTTTGAGTGTGCTTGCTTACTTTTGGAGGTACTGGTAATGGGTTCCTCTCTCTGCTTGGACCTGTGAAAGGGGGCCAGCCTCTTTCGCCATTCTGGAACTTCCACTGGATCTGTTACTTTAATAAATACTTTCCTCCCAAAACTGTGCCTGGTTTGGAGATTCATCCCAGTGGCGTGTGGCTATGACAGGGTGGAAGAGAGGGGACACAAGGGATAGATATCCCAAGGGCTTATACAGTTAAATTTGTAAGAAAAAGCCTCCCTCCAAGATATCTGAATACTTTTTTATGGAATACACAGAGCTGGTGTCTCCATTGTAGAGACCAAGGAAGGGACTCTTTCATCCCTAGGTAGTGCTAATGATTGTTTTCCCATATTGCACAAATGCCCTGAGTACCACCATCAGTATGGAACAAATCTGCTAGGTGGGAAAAAATACTGGGTTCATCTATTGCATGGTTTTAAAAATATTTCCTTTTAAAAATTTATGAGTACTGCCGAGCCATCTTCCTAGCCCTAAAAATCTCTCTTAATGAGTGGGCATTTTCAGTAAGATACTGTTCAATGACTGTCCTATTCTCATTATGTTAGAACAGAGTGACAAAGTTCCATAAATTTTATGTTTTTCGAGATAAAGCCTTATAATGAGCTAGTTTCATATTTTAAATTAGATTTTTGGTCCCCACTGTTTTTAAGGTAAGGCCTCACGTCCACTCTAGGCCAGCCAGGCAGACCTGGAATTCACTATGGAGTCTCAGTGGTGTTTCCAGTTTTTACTTTTACCTTTGGGCTGCATTAGGAAAAAAATCATTTATTTTTTTTTTACACAATAAAGCATGTCTAATATACCTTACATTTATATTTTAAAGTACCCACTAAAATATGCTATATGGCATCTTTCTTAATATAGATGACTGTGGTAGATTGAATGTCAAGCATCCCCTTAGACTTGTGTTTGAACCCTTCATTCCCAGCTGGTGAGACTGTTCTGAATGTGTGGTATCCTGCTAAAAGGCATGGAGGATATAGGGTTTTGCTGAGACCGGTAGGCTTCTGGGATGTCTCCTTCTGTTAAGGAAGTTGAGGAGAATCTGAGGGCCCCGATAATCTCCAGCAAATCCTGGACACTCCAGCCCCCAGGCAGGCCACAGCTGTGCCCTGAGATAAGCAGGCAATTCAAGACCTAAACTCAGTCCAGCTGTAATAACAAACCTAAACAATAAGGTTACATTTCCTCTGCTGACATCACCATTCTATAGATGTCTATATACATGTATAGAGTCACGTAGGCCCCTCAATTTATCTATGCAAAATAGGCATCGAAAGGGTGCCAATCAACTCATGAGATGTCCATTTGCCCCTACCAATCCCCTTGCTGCCTATGGCCCTGCCTCTGCCTTTTCCTCTATATAAACCATTTTCATCTATACAATAAACAATCTGCTCCACTGCAACTGTATCCCAAGAATCTTCGTCTCTTGTCAGCTCACAGCTATTCCAAGCCTCTGTTCTCCCAGCTCCGTGGACGAACAGGGAGTTGATGCGTGCTACAACTCCCCCACTAAGCCATGGACCCACATGAATGCATTGATTCTGGTCATCAAGCTTTGCTAAAGTATGTCACTGGGGCAGACCTTGAGATACTGTAACCAAGCTCTACTTCCTGTTAGGTCTCTCTACTTCCTCCATGTTGATGTCATGTGATTCCTGCTTCTGCCACTCTTTCCCCTCCGTGATAGACTATCCCTTCCTTCTGTAAACTGCTTCTGGTTAGGGATTTTGTTCCAGCAGTAAGAAAGTACCTGATATAATCACCTTATGAATTCTGATGATGGGTATATTGTGTGTCCTGTTAAAAGCCTTTCATTCCCAATTCCCAATTCCCAATTCGCCTACATAAGCCCAATGCAAAAAGTGGCTCAAAGCATCTGGTGTTCGTTTAAAGTGGCAAGAGGTCCTGACATACCCATACCCCCCACAATATATATATATATATATATATATATATACATATATATACATATATATATACATATATAATAGAAATAAAGCATGTTATACTACTTCTCTGAAGAAGGAATTAATGAGTCATGCATAAAGTCTTTTGTTTTTCTGTCATATTTTATCATAGTAAGATAAACTGAAAGCATGAGGAAAATGTTTATGTTGGTGGAATTTCCCAAAGTGTAAACGTTCTGATGTTGAACTAGGTTGGTGTTACAACCAAGTTTCCAGGCTCATCAGTGCAGAGACATTCTCACCATTGTGCACTTCCTGCTCAGTAGAATATGGTCACTGATGAGTGTATCAGTGTCCCTGCATTAAGTTTTCTGCATTAGCATAAATTTCCCATGGTGCATAGCTTGTGAGAACCAGAGAAAGGATTTCGTGGATTCAGCACATACATAAGGTTCCTCATTATTATGCCTTCTCTGATTTGGGGTGATTTGTGCCCCAATTAAAGATGTTTCCACATTCTTCAGTCATAGAATCTCTTTCCACTGTGCATTTTCTGATGATTAAGTTCAGAACCACAAGTAAAGGTCTGTCCAAATGTTTTGCCTTTAGTTTCTCACCAGCATGAATTTTATGATGCTGACTGAACTCTGAACTAGAGAAAGATCTTTTCACATTCATTATGTTCAGAGTTTTGTCTTGTGAATTTTCACATATTGACTAAGATATGAGGCCCAAATTAAAAAGCGTTCTTGGGCTGGAGTGCTGGCTTGGTGGTTAAGGCACTTGCCTACAAAGCCTAATGACATGGGTTCATTTCCCCAAGACCCAGTTAAAGCCAGATGCACAAAGTGGCACATGCATCTGGAGTTCATCTGCAGTGTCTGGAGGCCCTGGCGTGGCCTCTCTGTCTCTCCTCTTTCTCTCTCCCTGCAAATAAAGAAGTACGTATTCTTTTAGAAAGGTTTCTCACATTGCTTATACTCATGACTCCTCACCAGAACAAACTCACCGATGTAACAACATCCCATTCACGTCACCGTAGAGTGAGTTCCAGATGAAGGCTTCCCATGTTTCTCACCCTCATCAGATTTCATACCAATCCAAACCCTCTGATGATGGATACAATTTCTATAAAGTCTTTTATACGTCTTTCACATTCATGTGATCTTTCACCAATATGAACTCTTTGATGCTGAGATAGGTGTGAGCTGCAATGAAAGCTTTCCCACACTCTTTACATTCCCAAGATTTCTCACCAGTAAGTTGGGAATGAAATCGAAAGGCCTCTCTGCATTGCTTACATTTAAAAGGTTTGTTTCTAGTATGAATTCTCTTATGACCGGTAAAAGTTGAATGCAAACTTAAGTCCACAGTCTTTCACATTAATGTCTATTACCAGTAGGCATTTGATATTAAGGTCTGGATCAGGAAGGAAGGTTTCCCCACATTCTTTACCTTCACAGAATTTCTCACTATGAGTCGATTCTGTGTCAGAAATAAAGGCTTCTTCACAATCCTTGGAACCATACAATTTCTCATCAGTATGAATTTTCTGATGTTGACCTACATTTGATCCACAAGTAAAAGTTTTCCCACAGACCTCACTTTCAGGGTTTCCATCTGCATGAATTCTTTGATGCTGAATAATGTCTGAACCACAAGGTTTTCCCACATTTCTTATACCTAAAAGGTTTTTCCCTCAGTGTGAATTCTCTTATTAGCAGTAACAATCCAACACAAACTAGAAGCCTTGCTACAACTGTTACATTCGTAAGTCTTCTTACCAGTATAAATTGTCTGATATTGAGTACGTTCTGAAGCAAGATGAAGGGTTTTCTAACAGTCCTTATTCACAGAATTTCTCACCAACATGAGTTGATACTGGTCTGAGCCAGAACTAAAGATTTTTTTCACAATCTTTGCAATTAAGTGATTTTTCACTGGTGTAACCTTTCTGATGACTTTCCACATTCCTACGTTTATATCTTATTACTGTCTAATATGGAGTAAGTTCTGGATCAGGAAGAATGGTTTTACCACATCCTTATCTTCACAGATTCCCTCACAAGTGTGAATACCTGAGCATTTAGTGTTGTCTGAGGTGGAAGACTATTTCATATTTGTCACATTAAGCAATTTATCAATAATGTGAATTTTCTGATGTCAACTTGGTGTGAGCCACGAGTAAAAGTTTTCCCACAGTTCTTTTATTATTCAATTTTTGACCAGTGTGAGCTTTCTGATGTGCAGTAAGATGTGATTTCCGAGTAAAGGATTTCCTACATTCATTGCATTTATAGGGCTTTTCACCAGTGTGAATTCTGTTATGACGACTAAGGTTTGAACCACAACTGAAGGCCTTTCCACATTCCTTACATTCGAAGGGCCTTTCACCAGTGTGAAATCTCTGATGTCGAATAAGTTCTGAGTTAAAGCTAAAGGCCTTTCCACATTCCTTACATTTAAACATTTTCTCCCCAGTCTGAATTTTCTTAAGACCAGTTATTCTTAAATGCAAATTAGATGACTTTCCACATTCATTATGTTCCCAGGTTTTCTTATCACTGTGTACTTTCTGATATTGAGTAAGTCCTGAATCAGGAAGAATGGTTTTACCACATCCTTCATCTTCATAGATTTTCTCAGAAGTGTGAATTACCTGATATGGACTGTCTGAACCAGAAGAAAAGTTCACCTCACATTTGTCATACTTATGAAATGTATCCATAGTTTGGACTTTCTGATGCCTACTTAGGCGTGAGCTACAAGTCAGAGCTGTCCCACAGTCCTTGTACATATTAGATTCTTGATCAGTGTGATCTTTCTGATGTGCCATAAGATGTGATTTCCGAGTAAAGGTTTTCCTACATTCAGTGCATTCATAGGGCCTCTCACCAGTGTGAATTCTGTTATGGCGACTAAGGTTTGAACCACAACTGAAGGCCTTCCCACATTCCTTACATTCGAAGGGCCTTTCACCAGTATGCAGTCTCTTATGTCGAGAAAGATCTGAGCTAAAATTAAAGGCCTTTCCACATTCCTTACATTTAAATGGTTTCTCCGCAGTTTGAATTCTCTTCCGACCAGTTATTTTTGAATGCAAATTAGAAGACTTTCCACATGCCTTGTGCTCAAATGTTTTCTTATCACTGTGCACTTTCTGATAGTGAGGAAGTCCTGAATCAGAGAGAAAAGTTTCCTCACATTCCTGACCTTCACAGGATATGTCAGTAATATGAACTGACCGATGATGAATATGGTCTGATCCAAAACCAAGCTCTTTTTCAAATTTAAATTCATTCAGTTTCTCTTCTGTATTGAGTCTCTGGTGTTGATTAAAACTTCCATGCTGGCTCAAAGTGTATATCTTTTCATAGGTGAGCATCAGTTGTTTGAAATATTCTTGATTCTCAGGTTGTCTTTGAAACCAAGCTTTACCTTCCCAATTACTTCTAAAATATAAATCTTCAAGGCTATGGCTTCTCCCAATTCCCACCATCTCCCACTGGGATAATTCTTCTTCAAAAGTGCTAATTTTTTGCAATAACTTCTTAGTCTGCAAATCTATGTCTGAAAGAAGGAAAATACATATTGTGTAACTCTCCAAAAAATAGATAAAACATCCAATACACATAAATCCTAAAGTAACGCACAGCAAAAGTGAAAGGCTTTTAAAAGGGTTAAATTCTAAACCACATGAAAAAGGAGTAAGAAGCAGGGCGTGGTAGCGCACACCTTTAATCCCAGCACTTAGGAGGCAGAGGTAGGAGGATCGCCATGAGTTCAAGGCCACCCTGAGACTATAGAGTGAATTCTAGGTCAGCCTGGACTAGAGCGAGACCCTACCTCGAAAAACCAAAAAAAAAAAAAAAAAAAAGGAGTAAGAAATAGAAAATTTAAAAAGCTACTAATTCAGGTAAAGAAAAACATAGCTTTATTTTAATCATATTCATCTGAGGAACTTCATAAAAAACAACTGCTCAGGTAATAACATTGGAATAACAATGAAAGACTTCAGGTTTTTTACTCAGCACAATCTAATCAATTTAGCACATTAAAATTCATAAAAATAAGCTGGTCATGGTGGCACAGGCTTTTAATCAAGAAGAAATCAAGAAGATGGAAGCCGGGCGTGGTGGCGCACGCCTTTAATCCCAGCACTCGGGAGGCAGAGGTAGGAGGATCGCCGTGAGTTCGAGGCCACCCTGAGACTACAGAGTGAATTCCAGGTCAGCCTGGACTAGAGTGAGACCCTACCTCGAAAAACCAAAAAAAAAAAAAAAAAAAAGATGGAGTACTTACATGCACAAAGGAAGTAGAAGAATAAGCAAGTCTAACTCTTCAGTTTTGTGTCTGACTAAGCCAGCCTACGTACACTTTTCTATGTGTACAGAAAGTCACATGGATCCACATGTCTAGTCATTTCTAGCCATGGTGATGACTGGACGTGAGATCTGCTATGTTGTCCTGAAACTATTATTCCACTCGTGCTTCGACCCCAGCCTGTGTCTCACCGTTTACTCTGTTGGCATCTGCACACTTTTATTATGTCATCGTATATCTGTTCCACAATTATTTTTATGAATTTTATTTATTCATCTATTTATTTTGGGTTTTTTGAGGTAGGGTCTCACTCTAGCCCAGGCTGACATGAAATTCACCATGTAGTCTCAGTCGCACTCACAGTGAGCCTACCTCTGCCTCCTGAGTGCTGGGATGACAGGAGTGTGTCCCATGCTGTGCCCATCAAAGAAGGGTTATTAATTTGTGTGTGGGGTGTGGATGTGTATCCTGTAGAGCATCTGTGGAAGTCAGAGGACAACCTCACAGTGCTGGATCTCTCCTTCCACCTTGGTTTTGAGACAGTGTCTCTTGTCTTTTGCCACTAGGAAGGCCGGTCTGGCTGTCGCCCACTGTTGTAATTGTGCTGACATTATAAATGTGCCACTTTGCATCCAGCTTTATGAGGATCAAACTCAGGTTGGTATGCTTTCAAAGCAAGCGCCTTTGACCACTGAGCCATCTACCCAGCCCGTTTGTTCTTGATGCACAGTGATGCTCATCAACTCTACAAAAGCATAGTGTATTTTGCCTTCGAACCCTTCCCAAATCTTCCCCCACATTCAACTGAAGCAAAATAATGATCATAATAACAATAATCGCCAAAATAGTTACATATTCCAAAGCACTATGTAAGGCATAGATGATGAACATCTTGTAAAATTCCAAACTCAAAAAAGCAATGTTTGGAAATAGGAGAGCATAAATCTAATATGTGGGGAACAATCCAGAGTTAACCAAAGTACCAGGAATTCAGTAATAGAGGACATGTCATATAGGATATGTTATATTTCTGTTAAAAATAATTACAAATGATATTTTCCAGGTAGAAAAATAATTTGAGAAATTTGTCAAAGAAAATGAGTACAGCCGGGCGTGGTGGCGCACGCCTTTAATCCCAGCACTCGGGAGGCAGAGGTAGGAGGATCGCCATGAGTTTGAGGCCAGCGTGAGACTACATAGTGAATTCCAGGTCAGCCTGGACTAGAGCGAGACCCTACCTCGAAAAACCAAAAAGAAAGAAAGAAAATGAGTACAATACGAGGCAGAAACAAGAGCAGCTCTTTCCTATGTACTCAGTAGTGGCTGCTGACGATGGCATGGATTTTTCTTGGGAACACGGAATTTCTTAAGAACTGAGCAAGGACTCTAGCAGTGACTGAATAAATGGAAAGGAAATTCAGTTACAAATTATGAACACTTATCACAAGTTTTTTCACAAATTAGTAAAAATACACTATTTCTATAAAGCCCCTGGCACAGAGTGATGTCTGCACAATAAGCTAACCACCACCATCACCATTTGAGCAGAAAATGGGGGTTGGGGAACTAGGTGAAACAGAGGTTTTCTTTAGCATACCCCTTTCTCTGGTTTGCTTCTTCATCCCTAACCTTTGATTATACCTCCTCGTCACTTTGGCCAGAAAATGGTTTCAACTACTACCCAGACTTTCAGTTAAGCAGACATTTAAGGCTTAATGTAGAAAATGCTAGAAGTTCACAGAAGAGGAAAAAAGCTTCATACTATATTACATATGCTTTATTAATTCTTCTAAACTAAAAATGAAACTTAAATAAATTATTGACAATTGATTAAAAGAATGAATTAATGAATCCAGGAAATACAAGCAAGGAGAAAGCAGATAAAAACTTAAGGCATGAAGAAATTTATAAATATCTAAATCAAAATTATTAGGGGAGGGGAGAGAAATGTATCCAAACCACCCACTCAATAGTGACCAGTAGAGAACAAGAACAGCACTTACCTCTCTGTAATGAAGGCCAAACAAGACCACAGAAAGAGTGATATTTGGTGCCAAAAGAAAGTTTATTTGGAAAAGCTCCATTTAACTCTCACACTTTGGCTGAAGGTCTTTGGACAGTGAAAGGCTATTCCACAATGATAGATAGTTCAGTCACTGCGGCCTGACTGAGCAACTGAGCTATCATCATCTCTAACAGTGCCCAGAGCCCAGAACAGCTCAGCCCTCACTTACCTGGACAAAGTTCTCTTGTCTCCTCGTCCTTCAAAACCACCCCAGGGCCTTGTCCTTTTTCCAACAAGGAGAACACATGTGGTTGATAGATGTAAAGTCCTATTCAGAAGACAAAATACAGGAAATTACCACATGGGGGAGTTCCAATATTACCATCTGGTTCCTTGTTATTAAGGAAGAGAGACAACTACAGGGAGGCAAGAAACCCCAAAACGGATTTCTGAAGGGTAAGGGACATGGAGGACCTCAGTGATGACAACCACAAGCTAACTTTGTGAAACACAATTTTCACAGAAATTCCACATTCAGAAATTCCCCTACATCTCTGAAAGAGAACCTAGTATTTGATGCAGGAATTTCTAGAATCAAATTCTGAATCGAAGCCGGGCATGGTGGCACATGCCTTTAATCTCAGCACTTGGGAGGCAGAGGTGGGAGGATTGCCGTGAGTTCAAGGCCACCCTGAGACTACATAGTGAATTCTAGGTCAGCCTGGACTAGAGCGAGACCCTACCTCGAAAAACCAAAAAAAAAAAAAAAATTCTGAATCTAGCCAGCCGTAGTACACAGCACTCAGGAGGCAGAGGTAGGTGCATGGCTGTGAGTTCGAGGCCATCTTGGGGCTACAGACTGAGTTCCAGGTCAGCCTGGACTAGAGTGAGACTCTACCTCAAAGCAAGATAAGACAAAAAAATTCTGGATCTTACCCACGGAGACCAGGTGGCTGAAGTTCTCCAGCATCACGTCTGTGTACAGGTTCCTCTGCTCCACATTCAGACACTCCCATTCCTCCGCAGAGAAGTCTACAGCCACATCCCTGAATGTCATCAGCTGCCAACAGACAAACCCAAATGTCAATGATGAAATTTAAAGAAACTGTTTTGATGGAAGGAGACACTACAAAAAGGGAACTTCAAGGAATGGAACATACATATGATGAGCTAAAAGCAGAGTTGACAGTGTGGTGTGGGAGTGAAATATAGAAATAAATGTGACCGGGGGCTGGAGAGATGGCTCAGTAGTTAAGGCATTTGCCTGCAAAGCAGAAGGACCCGAGTTTGATTCCCCAGTACCCACATAAAACCAGATGCACCAGTTGGTGTACATGGCTGGAGGCCCTGGTGGGCCCATTCTCTCTGTGTGTCTGCCTCTCTCTCCCTCTCTCTCTCAAATAAATAAATAAATGTGACCAATAAGACCAGTTTTTCAAGTTAGGGTCTCACTCTAGCCCAGGCTGACCTGGAATTCACTATGTAGTCTCAGGGTGGCCTTGAACTCAAGGCAATCCTCCTACCTCTGCCTTTGCAGGGCTGGGATTAAAGGCATGCACTGCCATACTGTGGGGAGCTGTTTATTGTGCCTTAAACTACATCAACATTGTTTTGAAGGTCTCTGTCCTTCCCCCTACTAACCAATGTTAAATTCATGTTTCTCTGCCAAACTTTCTCTCTCCTGCCTGCAGGCTTCCTCCTAGAGATCACAAGACCCTTGCTGTGGCCAGGTTACCTAGCAACCTGGTTATGCTAATTCCTAAGTAACCGCCCATCCATCCCCTCCTGCGAGAGGATATTTAAGTACTGCCTGTTCTGTAATAAAATGGGTTTGATAGGAAATATCGTCTTGCCCCATCCTTTGTGTCTCTTGTTCCTTTTTCATTCTCACCCCCTCTAGAGCCTTCGCTGATGGACCCACAGGCCAGGGCATTTGGCACCCAACATGGCGTATAGAACGAGGGAACTGGTGATGAACACTGAATCAGAAAGCTGCGGTAAATATAGAAGAGAAAAAGTGACCACCCACAAAGTAGCCTGCCTCGTTCGTGGACCAAGGTCTGGTAAGTGATCAGTGATTGTGGGACAAGAAATAAGTAAGCATGAGATAGTTGTTGAAGATTTAAAAAGAAACTTTAAAGGGAATTGTCCCTGGTTCCCCCAACAGGAAGCTATAGATGGAACTAAATGGAAAAAAGTTGGTAACGCTTTGCAGTTTTATTACAAAATATTCGGTCCTGAAAAAATTCCTGTAACTGCCTTTTCTTATTGGAACTTAGTTAATGAAATAACTAGTTTTTGTCAGGAAAATGCCACAGTCACTGCGGCAATCATACAGACTGAAAGACTTTTGCAAAATGATAAAGAGAAGGGAGAAATAACCCAGAACTCCCAGGATAGATGCGAGGAAAAAACTTTGGCCCAGAATTGTGAGGAAAGAGACCAATTACCAAGCGAGGATCTAGAAGAAACAGAATTAGATTATATTCTTGGGATAGTGAGGATGAACAGTTAAAATCGGAAATAACCCAAACTGGAGATTGCAAGGAAAAAACAAGAACTAAAATCAAATTTGATAAGATTGGAATAAATAGAAAGCCTATAAAAATATATCCTTCCTTAGAAAATCTTAAACAAAAAAATGATGATATTTTGTCAGATTCTGACTGGGAGGAAATTGAGGAAGAGGCGGCAAGATCCCATAATCCAGACTGGCCACCATTAAATACTTGTCCTCCCCCTATTGTCCAGAAGCTTCAGGGCCACTGACTAGTATACCTATCCTAAATCCAAAAAGGAAGCTAAAGGAAAAAATAGCCCACCTAAGAGAACAAATTCAATTAGAGAAAGAACATCGAGAGTTAATTGACCAATTAAGCAATTTAAGAACAGAAATTTCTAAAATAAAAAATAGAAAACCTCTTCCTTATTCGCAGCCACTATTAAAGAATAAAAATCTTTCCTTTCTGATGCTTTCGCTAGATAAACAGGCTGATCTTTTGGCCTTTGCGCTCCCAGGGTAGGGAGCCCTGAGGTAAAGGGTATGGAACGCCATCACTGCAAAAAAAAAAAAAACACCACAGTCTCTTAGGTATGTTCAGCAGGGTAGAGATCTAAGTTCAAAAAATGTTGGATCCACCTTATGTTCTCTAAAGCAAGACCTCCCCCCTCACAGCCAAGGCAAACTGCCGGTAGCCGCCATGTGCCCTCAGATTTCTAAACGGTCCCCGACCATGGGTTCCCAAAGCCCAGTCCTCAGCCTTTTGTTTGAAAGAGACCAGCAACTGGAAAAATTGATTTTTGCTTTATTTACTGGTATGATTTTGGGTTTTTTGCCCCTTTTTAGGTAATATGGTTTTTGCATTTTTTTTTTTGCCTAACTACAGACTATAAAAGGTATTTTCTCTTCCAACCTGCCAGCAAAAGGTGTGTCTGCATATCTCAATAAGGTGTGACTGTGAGGCCCCTCCCCCAATGATAAACTGGCTGAGCTGATCACTACAGAGGCTCTGCAGACATGCTCAGATAAATGGGAACTTTTAAGTTCTAACTCACATGGGCCATGATTTAAATTTCAAGGTTAACCAGTCCTCTTCTGGATTCCTCTCTTCATGAGTAGAGTCCCGAGAAAGCAGATCTAGAGGGAAGAATCATGAGAGGTTAGGCGTGAGAGCTTTCAAATGGACAAAAGAGAAGAATATCTTCTTCCTTGGAGAAAGGATAGGGAATGTCTTAGGAAATTCTCGTCTTTTATGAAGACCAGAGAGACTCGCTCAAACCAATCAGGACAAACATTCAACTCAGTTATACCAGCCTGAATCTCCTTCAAACAGTGGTGTCTTCTTTTCCCCAGCCTCTTCCTTCCTAATAAAAACCTGCCTGACATGCTGGACACACGGCTCAATGGATAAAATGCTCATCATACAACCATGAGGACCTGAGTTTGGATCCCCAGTATCCCCAAAAGTAGCGTCGTCAGAGAATCCACGAAACTCTTCTAGCCTGGAATTAGCACCTCTCCCTTCCCCAACAGAAATACATAGTGTGCTTCAAATTAAAACCCTGACCGTTAGGGAAATGACACAACCCTCAATGTGAAGTAGTACGAGTTTTTAAAAAATATTTTATTTATTTATTTATTTATGAGAGAGAGAGAGAGAGAGAGAGAGAGAGAGAGAGAGAGAGAGAGAGAAGCAGACAGAGACAGAGAGAATGGGCACGGCAGGGTCTCCAGCCACTGCAAATGAACTCCAGACACATGCGCCCTCTTGTGCATCTGGCTTTATATGGGCACTGGGAAATTGAACTCCGGTCCTGCATTGCAGGCAAACGCTTTAATGGCTAAGCCATCTCTTCAGCCTGTAATATGAGTTTTGAAATACTGTTGGTCTATACTAAATGTAGGCCATGAAAGGAAAAAGGGACTATGTTCCCCAGCTCCGTTCAATAAAGGAAGAGATATGACTGAAAATTCACATCAGCTGTAACTTTTTAGTGTAGGGTGGTGTCCATGGTCTCACTAAACACCTGTGCTGTGTGTGTTTCTCACCCCCCCCAAGTGGAGAGAACTTCCTTTAACACTTCTACCCACCACCACCTCTTCTTGCTCCAGCTGGAAGAATGTACAGTTTGGGGTTTGATATCAGAGAGAAGATAACCCAAAACCTGAATTTTAATTAAAACCACATCTCAAAAGTGAGCCTGAGAGCCGAGCGTGGTGGCACACATCTTTAATCCCAGCCAGCACTCAGGAGGCAGAGGTAGGAGGAGCAACATGAGTTCAAGGCCACCCTGAGACTACATAGTGAATTCCAGGTCAGCCTGGGCTAGAGGGAGACCCTACCTCAAAAAAAGAGAAAGAAATGGACACTGTACTCTCAAAATTAAGACCATACGAAGAATCTGTCCATGTAAAACATGAACAGGCTGCTCTAGCCCTCCAACATTACATTCCTTTACAAATCCCCCCAACATCTGGTGGTGGTTGATTTGTGCTGTTGAATTAAACCATGTTTCCTAAAGAAAAAAGAAAACGACTGTGAAAGGGCCCTGGACACAGCCCCAAACAAGCGCCCCATTAAAAACAAGCCAACAACAGCAGCAACAAAAAACCCACACCGTGTTTACAAAAGTCAGACTGATTTTATGTCTGCATATGAAATGCTTGTGGGTCCTGGAGAAGAAAATGAGACACAGGCGGGGCTTTAGATTTCTCCAGTCGCAATCCCACCCACGGAAGAAGCAGTGACCTACGTTCGGGTCACACACACACTCATCACGGACATAAACACGGATCTCCCCCGCACACATGCACTGCTACCTGCACCCTCTCTCCCGCTAAGTGACCCCCGCGCAGTTTCTCTTGAACCCATCCCCCCAAGCCCGCTGCACACCAGGCCCTTTGCACAACCAGCCCGTGGCACAGCAGCCCCTTTGCACAACCAGCCCTTTGCACATCAGACCCTTTGCACAACCAGCCCTTTTGCACAACCAGCCCCGCGGCACACCGTCTCACACTCGCAGGCCGTCCCGCACCAACTCCAACCTCGGGCCTGACCCCGACGGCTGTGCCCTCAGGCGCTCGGGCCCCACTTCCGCGTTCGGGTCTCCGGAACGCGTCCGCCGGCTTCCGGCAGCTCGGCTTGCTCCCACACTGAAGCCGAATTCCGAGCAGCCTCCCGGCGAACTGGTCGGCTCACGGCAGCCAGGGCTCAGCTGGGCGACCCGACACTCTTTGCCACGCCCTCTGTGTGTGTGGGGGGGGGGGAGGGTGTCTGGAACTACATTTCCCAGAAGACCGCTCGCTCTGTGGGGATGTCTGGAACTACATTTCCCAGAAGGCTGCGCGACCCTGTGCCTCGCTCCCGGAGTGGCGGGAGTCTGAGGGGTGGGTTTTGAGAAACCTTGCCGCTGACGGGTTAGACAGGCACCACCCCTAACCCGTGTCTCTGAATTCTGATGTTTACATAACTTTCAATCCGTTTGTTTTTCTTTTCTTTTTAAATGTTTGTCTTTTTTTAAATATTTATTCATTTTCAAACAGAGAGAGAGAGAGAGCGAGAGAGCGCACCAGGGCCACCACCTTGTGGTCTGGCTTATGTGGGTCCTGGGGAATTGAACCCCGGGGCTTAGGCACTGGAGGCAAGTGCCTTACCCGCTGAGCCATCTCTCCAGCCCCCCATTTGTTTTTCATACTGATGGAAATCTCTATACAAATGTCCCCAAGGCACCGCTTCCTCACTTATACTTCCCAGGTTAGTCAGCCCAAGAAAATTTATACAGAAAAAAAAAAAATCTCTGAATAAAGTATTTGAGGATAACTTTATATACTTTCATTCCTTTATTTCAGATGATATAAATCATCTTGTGACTGCTAAATACTGTAGTTTGCCTTTATTTTGAACAATGAAAAATTCACTTTTGGCTTAACCCTTCTACTTTTATTTTTTGCCCACGTGTTATACAAAATTGCAGACACATGTTGAAACTGTTTTACTAGACAGGTGTGATGGTGCACATCTTTAATCCCAGCACTCAGGAGGTAGAGGTAGGAGGACGAGGCCACCCTGAGACTATGTTGTGAATTTCAGGTCAGCCTGGGCTATAGTGAGAACCTACCTCGAAAAACAATAACAACAACAAAAAATCGTTTTACTTATTGAAAGTAAATGCACCCTTTCCCCTTCCCCGAATTCTCATCCTAACACTATGTTCAATAACTCTGTCTTCATCTTCATATTTTCTGTGGTTTTCTTTGCTGAGGTAGGGTCTCACTCTAGGCCAGGCTGGCCTGGAATTCACTATGTAGTCTCATACTGGCCTCAAACTCATGGTGATCCTCCTATCTCTGCCTCCCCAGTGCTGGGATTAAAGGCGTGTGCCATCATGCCTAGCCTATTTTGTTTTTATGTGATCATTTATATCACTGAATATGTATAATGTACATGTGTATATTATTTATATAAAGCTTGGTCATCAGGCCTGTGCTTTTTAAGTCTGCACATACTTATTTGTCTCTCCCTATTTATTTTCGGTAGCTTTTAAGTATCTCATAATACCTAACAGATCTGTGCCTTTTGTTTTGAAAGATTGTTTCTGTTTCCTTATGTAACATTTAGACTCATTTTGAAAAACAACTTTCCCTACAAGAAGTGCAAATAGGAACAGCAACAAAGCAGTATGGTTTTATGTAATCTTACCAATCATAGTCACAGTGAAGCTTGGAAAAAACCCTTTAAGATTATGTCTCTTACTTTTATTTTAAAACAAAATATGATTATGTTATGTCACGGCTAGCGTTTAGTATTCTGCTGCTAAAGATATCATTATTATCATATTAGCTTGATAGGTACCTCCTATCAAACTCTTATTTTGTTAAATATGAAAATAATGCCATTATAGTTACCTTTATGATCCCTTTTGAATGTTGTCTGCCTTATTTATTTATTATTCATTTCCAAGATATATATGAATCTCTAATGCTTTTATAAAATTTATACATCACAGAAAAAGCAGTGCCTCCCTTTGACTATTAACCTCTAACATCAATTTCTTTTTTTAAAAATATTTTTATTTATTCATTTTCAAGCAGAGGGGAGAGAGAGAGAGAGAGAGAGAGAGAGAGAGAGAGAGAGAGAGCGCACCAGGGCCACCACCTTGTGGGTCTGGCTTATGTGGGTCCTGGGGAATTGAACCCAGGGCCTTAGGCACTGGAGGCAAGTGCCTTAACCGCTGAGCCAACTCTCCAGCCCTCTAACATCAATTTCTTCCCAGTGTTAGGCAACTTATTTTTCCAGATCTTGTATAAAAAACATATATAAGTACACATGGTTTTGTGGACATGATTGAGCATTAAGAGGCTTGTCATATATTCTGTATTGTGTTTAATACAATAGACACTATATCGTTTTACTAGCCAGGCATGATGGTGCACATCAAGTGAGACGGACATGACTTCTGTATTGTGTCATTTAATAAGTGCTTGGTTAACAGTGGGCATGATAGTTGGTGCTTTCTCAAGCTTCCTTTGTTGTGCTAAAGCTTTCCATCATGACCTGTACCTTAATACCTACCTCATAGTGGAGAAAAACATTCACGCAATCAAGATAGAGAACGTTACCATGACCTGTAGCTATTCATAATGAAGACAGACGTTCGTGTAATGAAGGTGGGGGTTGTTGCAGTATCTGACAAGACAGAATTCAAACAAACACAAGTCAGAAGAGACAAAGATCAGTTTATACTGATGAAGAGAAAAATCCAACAAGAGGACATTCCAATTCCAAACATATATGTGCCTAAGCAAGTGCACCCAGTTTCACAAGACAAACTCTACTTGGTGCAGTCAGATTAACTCCAGCACAATAATAGTGGGGAGACTTCAATACCCCACTTTCACCAGTTGACTGGTCATCCTTTCAAAATAATAAACAGGGAAGCATCTGGATTAAATGACATCAGGGCTGGAGAGATGGCTCAGTGGGCAAGGCACTTGCCTGCAGAGCCTAACGACCAGGGTTTAATTCCCAGCACCTATGTAAGCCATATGCATAAAGTGGCGCATGATCTGGAGCTCATTTGCAGAGGCTGGAGGCCCTAGTGCACCCATTCTCTTTGTCTCTCTATCTCTCTGCTTTCAAATAGATAAATTTTTTAAAAAAGTACTGTGGAAGAGTGATCGAGGAAGACACGTGACGTGGACCTCTGGCTTACACACACACACACACACACACAGAGACAGAGAGACAGAGAGAGAGACAGAGAGACAGACAGAGAGACAGACAAAGAGAGAGCTTGCTTTTCCAGATCAACTTAGCACTCTAGGAAGAAATAACGCGATCATGTTTTTTTCACTGTCTACACAGCTACTCACTTGCTCACAGAACCCCTAGAGACACTGAAATTCAAGCACAGGAGAAGCAGACGTCTCTAGCACGTCATACCAGCAATATGGACGAACAAACCACCTTTCAGGCAATCCCACCCAGGCATAAAATCTCATTTTACCACACAGCCTCAAGTGCAAATCGCTCACACCACTCAGCAAGGAAAACCCTGCCCGGGTCACCGTCCAGCCTCGCGAGTGGACTACATTTCCCAGAGTTCCGCGCGCGGACTGGGCCCGGCTTCCGTCTTCTCGCGAGAGCTCCGCATCCGGCGCCCCAGCCGGATCGGGCGCGGAGCCCGGGGCGGTGTGGCGTGTCACGCGCGGCCGCGTCCCCTCGGTTGCGGCGGGACGGGAGAAGACGCAGGCTGTGCGGTCGTGTGCTTCCCCGACGTGACGACCGCGTGGGGATCCCGTGGGTGGCTGCCAGGTGTGACAGGTGTCAGGTGTGTTCGCGTCACCCTGCGCACCCCCGGTTTGCCCGTGACGTTGATGTATGTGTGCGGCCGCGAGTGTCGGTGGTGGCCTGTGACTTGGCAGTGCCTGTCATTTGATGGCTGATGTCCTGTGTGACCGTGTCACTGACACGAGAGCAGAAGTGCACGCGTGGGAGGGCGCCTTTGACAGTCCTGGTCCCTGACACGTGTGTGCGCGTGACTGGAGCCAGTGTCACCTGTGAGTTGTCACTTTGTGCGGTGGTTGTGATCGTCCTACGGGAGTTGAACGGGGTGCGGAGGTGAAGTGTGCTTGGAGGTTGGCTCTGGGGCTGAACGTGGCGTGTCGCCCCTTCACCCAGGCGTTAAGGACCACAGTGGCTGCACATTCCCATTCACACATGGCCTGTGTTGTTTCCTCTGTGTTGCGGCCCCCTTCATTTCACCTTGAAGGAGCCGTGGTTATGTGGTTCTTGGGGCTCCCGGTGCTCTCCCTGCTTAAAGCCGAGGGACCGGGCTGGAAGGAAGGAAGTCATCGCCAGAGTGCAGCTCTGATCTGGAGTTGTAGCACCTGCAAAGTGGTGACCTGGAGATGGCACTGAGTTCCAGCAGTGGGAAAACGCATAAAGGGAGCTCGCCGCAGACTCCAGAACCCGTAACCGGCCTGGGTAGGGCTCCGCCTCTAGCGGGCAGCTACACTCAAGCCTCAAGCAACTTGACCTTGTCAGTTTCCAATGGAGACAGGCTGAGGTTGCTCTCTGCCCTTGGCTTTCCTTTGTACTGAGTTTTATGCTGTGCCGACTGAGCTAGCCCTCATCCTTTCTACGAAATGAACGGTGGCTTGTCAGCTTAGAGGAATAGCTCTGTAATTTTGAGTATGCCCCTAGAGTGGCCTCGGGTCTCACTGCACTTTCTTTCTCTCAGAGCAGAGCACAGAGAAAAGAAATGGCTGTAGCACATTCAAAACGCAAGCTCGAGGTAAGTAGGTATTTCCTGCTTCCCCAACTGCCTTCGTTTTTCGGGAGATAATTTTTGTTTTCTTATTGAAATTTCCTACTTAAGTCTTCTCATGGGATAGACAAAGTGATTTGATTTTGTAATTTGAGAGCAAAGAAAATGTGCAGTTTGTAACGAATGTTTCCTGAAGTTGGTTAAATCTATGAATGGATTTAATATTCATGAAATTGAAAATGAAATCTTTCTTATATTATTTTTGATCCAACAACATTGTTTCTTTAGCTTTTTGTTTTATGGATTTATTGATTTATTTTAAAATATATTTTATTTATTTATTTGCAAGCAGAGAGAGAGAGAGAGAGACCCAGAAGAGAGAGAGAGACCGAGAAGAGAGACAGAGAGAATGGGCACACCAGGGCCTCCAGCCACTATAAACAAATTCCAGATACATGTGCCACTTTTTTTTGGGGGGGGGGAGTACTGGAGAATCAAACCCAGGCCATCAGGCTTTACAAGCAAGTGCCTTAAGAAACTGAGCCATCTCTCCAGATGTTTTTTGGTAGGATCTCATAGCATAAGGGAGAATGACCTTGAACTCCTGGTCCTCCTGCTCCAGGCTGTCTCTATTGAAGGTTTCAAATAGTAATAAGTATAATAAACCATCACAGGCCCAGCTCAACAGTTACTGCACACCATGCCTTTCATTGATTCTCTCTTCAATCTATAATCCTTTGTAATTCTTGTTACCTTTTTCTTTAACCCATGGGATGCTTTGAGGTAAAGTACTTTATTTGCAAGTATTTTGAGACTCTCATAGATCTGTTTCTGATTTCTATTTTTCTGCTGTGTTCAGAAAATATACTTTATAGGACTTAAATACTTTTTAAATTTATTAAGATTTGTTCCATGGCTTAGAATCTGGTTCCATGTGCAGTTGGAGAGATGGTTGGGTAGAATATTCTACAAATGGCAGCTAGGTCAAGAAGATGGATAGTGTTGTTTAAAGCTTTTAGATATTTACTTATTTCTGTTTATTTATTTATAGGTTTTATTTCTTCTTGCTTCAAGGTGATCCTAATAAGCCACTCAGACGCACTGCACAACCCAACGGAAGCTTAAATCGAGCACACAGGTCTGACTCAATGTGTGTCTGCCTTCCTCACCCAGGATCCTTCAGTACGAGGTATTGTGTGATACTTCCCTGGGAAGATGTGAATACATGTGCATTCACCTGGATAGGACACAGACAGCAGACCAAAGCATTATTACACCAAAACCAGTTTTGGTGAGCCAAGGTGTTTAATAGGGTTACTTATAGAGCAGGGTGTGGGCTACTTACATAATCATGGAGCCGCCAAAGCAGCCATACCCCTGAGAAGTCTCATCCCATCCTGCACGATGACCTTCCATGGCTGCCATGGTGGAATCCCGGTCCTTGATCTTTTACCCTGTCTACACTCTATCTCCCCTGAGGCCACGAGACCCTCACTCATGAGCTGGCTCAGGGGGCCTGAAATCAGGTGAGGGTCTGACGGCTTTCCCCGTGCCCGTTTTTCTGTGAAGGAATGCCAACAGGCCGAGTTTCTCAAGTCTCCCGTGAGTTGTCCAAGCTGCTTTTGATAAAGTTGGCAATCGCTGTTCACTGCTTTCAATGTGGAGAAATGCCAGGCAGCAGGAGGCCTCGTTACTAGGCATTTCTGCCAAGATATCCTTATTGAAGGGTAAAACCTTGAAGACAATTTCTCCCCACTGTGAAGCAGTCCAGGAGCTTTCTGTTCCTAGTCATTTCCCCATCTTCCTCTTCCTTATGCCCAGTCCATGAAATGACCAGAGCCTTTCGTTCAGACATTGCCTGATGCACTGCCCCTCCTCAGTACTATTCTGTGGGGGAAATGTGGTGGTGCACAGTAGGTGCAGAAGTTGCCATGAGTTCAAGTCCACCCTGAGACAACATAGTGAACTTCAGGTCAGCCTGGGTTAGAGCGAGACCATACCTTGAAAAACCAACCAAACAAACAAACAAAAAACTGGGCTGGGGATTGGGGAAATGACCTAGTTGCTAAAGTACTTGCCTTGCAAGGATGAGGACCTGACTGGATCTCTAGGACCCAGGTGAAAATGCTGAACATGGTAGCATACACTTGTAATCCCAGTGCTGGGAAGGCGGGAGATACAAGGACCCTTGAAGTTCACTGGCCAGCAAGTCTAGTCTAACTGGCAAGTTCCAGGCCATTGAGATACTCTGTCTCAAAAAAGGTGGAAGACACCAGAGAAATGACACCCGAGATTTCCTCTGGCCTCCACACTCACACATATACACATTTAAGAATGAAAGAAACGAGGGTGGGCAGAAGGCCTCTGGCTAGAGGGCCTAGGTCCAGATGAGAGATGGCTTGTTTTTCTGGAAAGGACTAGACAGTAAGTATTTGGGCTGTATGTGAAGGCCATCTTGCACATCTGGTCAACTCAGTCACTGATTGTCACAGACTGTATATTTTTAAAAGTCTCAGCACCCTGCAGTGCATAACAAAGAATGAGCTGTGTCTTACAAAATAAGATCTATAACTGGAAAATGCATTTGTTAATATCTTGGTCTAGAACCTGTCTTATCGAGTATTTTTGTGTGCTTTTTCCTAATTGGTGAATGTATCTCTCCTCATTATGGAATGTCCTTCCGTAAGTGCAGCTGGGCTTGAGTACGAAGATTGTACTTTGTTTTATTGAAACATTCAGAGTTGTTTTTAGCCATTTCAAAAGGTCACATCACTGATGCTAACTCTGCTTACAGGATTCGCCTCGCCAGTAGCAGCTACTGGAAGGGCGTCTGTGGAAAACTCACTTCTCTTCTGTGCATACACACGAGCACGCAATACATCTTAGCTTGGCTTTCAAAAAGCCAAATATAAATCCAAGGTATACCAACAAAATTTAGTTGACTAGTCCCATCTTATAAATCTGCTTTTCATCATAGCTATACATATGTGTTTCATTATTCATACTTTCTAATGTCATTGTGCATAGGTATTAATATGTTGAAAAATTACAGTTGGTCAGTAGCTGTGTTTTTAGCATAATGGATATATTTTCATAAATTTCACTTTTGAAATGGCAGGGAAGTTATAATTCTACTTTGCATGTAAATGGCAGTGAATGAATGGGGTCATAACCAGCAGGAGATAGAGAAGAAACGACAACAAAGATAATTCTAGGTTAATCCTTTGGAGTTCTGCAGTCATATTTTATAATCCCATTTCTTCTCTCCAGCTTTGCCTTTCCCGGGCTCTGTGCTTCTCTAAAATAAGAACCCCCAGAAGAGGACTAGTATTCCTTACAGCTCTAAAAACCATGTCTCAGGTAATGGATCTATTTTTCTTTTTTTTTTTCTGCTGAGGTAGGGTTTCACTCCAGCCCAGGCTGACCTGGAATTCACCATGTAATCTCAGGGTGGCCTCAAAATCATGGCAATCTTCCTACCACTGCCTCCCGAGTGCTGGGATTAAAGGCATTTACCACTATGCCCAGCAAATTGGTGTTTCTTTTAATATTTTTTAAAATTTATTTGCAAACAGAGGGAGAAAGAGAAGGAAGAGAGAGAATGGGCATGTCAGGGCCTCTTGCCACTGCAAATGAACTCCAGATGCATGTGCCACTTTGTGCATCTGGCTTTACATGGGTCCTGGGGAATCAAACCCAGGCTGTCAGGTTTTGCAAACAAGCACCTTTAACTGCTGAGCCATCTCTCCATCCCGAAATTGATATTTCTTTGTCCCCTTTGGTTACTTTTCCACTAGGCATATGTGTTAGTATTCTTTATTCCTGAAAATTCCTTACTAGTTCCTCTTAGGAATATGCTTTCAATTTTGTCTCATTCTTCTCCCCCCCCCCCCCCAGGCAGGGTCTCATTTGAACCAGGCTGACCTGGAGCTCACTCTGCTGTAGCTCAGGTTGTCCTTGAACTCATGATGGTCTTCCTACCTAGTTTCCCAAGTTCTGGGATTAAAGGTGTGTGCCACCACAACCAGCATGTCCCATTCTTATAAGTAAGTGTTTTTATAATTGTGTCTTTCTAATCTAATAATCTAACCTAATTATACATTAATAACCCATTCATCATCTTTGACTAGGAACAATGATGTAAGTAAAAAAATGAAAAATTTTTTTCTGATTTTATAAGATAAAGAATGATATTAAATGATACCACATGTAAGAAATCTTCGAATTTCTCAGTATTTGGCTTTGTTTGAAACAAAAATCTCACTATGTAGTCTAGGTTGGTCTTAAACTTGTTTTATAGCACAGGCTGGTCTTGAACTCAAGATTCCACTGCTTCAATCTACCCATTTCTGGGATTACAAGAAGACTCGTGTGTTATGGACTTTTAAGACTAGAAACATGATTAGGGTCTGGATATAGCAAGATCAGGAATGCATAATTATAAATACCAACAATTGATTTATTTGAAATTTAACATTCTGTTCTGATCTTGAATATGTCTGTATTTGGGATATTTTCCTCATTTTCTTATTGTTTAGAATGAAGAAAAGAAGCATTTAGGAGTGGTCATTCATTGTTGAGAATTATAAACTCAACGAGGAAATCTTTAGAAATTTATCTTTTTAAATTATCAAATATGAGCACTTATTACATCAGATGTATGCATATGGAGCTCTTCTATAGTCTTTTATAAAGAATCAAATATTGGCAACATGGTAAATTCTTGTGACATAGTACTATGATATAAGAGTTAATATGATGATTCGGTAAATTCATTAATGAGGTAGAAATCTCAGTTTATAAGATTGATAGGCTGTGAATGATAGTGCATACCTGTAATTCTAGCTCTTTGGAAGTGGAGATAACAGGATTCAAGAGTTTGAAGCCAGGGCTGGTAAAATGGGTCAGTGGTTAAAGGCACTTGCTTGATGCAAAGCTTGATTACCTGGGTTCAATGCTACAGTACCCATGTAAAGCCAGATGCACAAAATGGCACATGCACATGGAGTTAAATTACAGTGGCAGGGGACCCTGGCATGCTAATATTCATACTCTCAAATAAATTATACATACATTTGTGTGTATATATGTATATGTATATATATACATATTTAATATTTAAAAATGGTTGGGCCAGGTGTGATGGTGCACACATTTAGTCCCAGCATTTAGGAGGCAGAGGTAGGAGGATCACCATGAGTGTGAGTTCAAGCCACCCTGAGACTGTATAGTGAATTCCAGGTCAGCCTGGGCTAGAGTGAGACCCTACCTCAAAAAATAAAATAAAATAAAATAAATTTGAAGCCAGCCTGATATATATGAGGCACTGTCTTTAAAATACAACAAACAAACCACAACAGAAAAAAAGGTTCTACTTAAAATTTTCAAAATTATTTTTCTTATTCCTCAATAGAGAAGAAAGAAGTTAGTGTTTACTGAGAATGTATGATGTACAACTTGCATGTTTTTATAGGGTGCTTGTATATGGTATTTCTTTTAACTGTACATTGTATGGATTTTATTTATTCTCTGACTTCTCTGTAGCATGAGGTGTTGCATATGTAGCAACAGGGGAATTAGGAACATGCTAGCACCGCAGAATCGTCTACTCCTCACCTCTCTCCTGAGTTAGAACTCTCCTTTGTGGAGGCTCCCTGTTGTCTCCTCTCCATGGAGGAAATCCTCATCTCATTTCTACAGCTGCTGTAATACTTGTTTCAGAGATCAGTGATGTTCCTGGACGTTGCCATTGACTTCTCTCAGGAAGAGTGGGAATGCCTGGACTCTGCCCAGAGGGATTTGTACAGAAATGTAATGTTGGAGAACTACAGTAACTTGGTGTCACTAGGTAAGGCTTCCTATCCCTAACAGCTCAAGATTTCATTTTGTGGTAGCTGCTTTCTCTGTTATCTCAAGGTTTCTTCCTTCCCATTTTATGTCTTTGGCTTACCTTCTTTAATGTTCTAGGCTTCCTTTTATTTTCTCTTTTCCTTAATCAGAAAAAACACAGCTATGTTGTTTGATTCCCCCTCCCCACAGCTACATCTCCAGCTCCTGTTATGGATGTTTGCAATATCATTTTCTTTTTTTTTAAATTACAATGGATTCAGTTGACTTTGACAGTCTTTTAAAAAATATTTTATTTATTCATTTTCAAGCAGAGAGAGAGAGAGAGAGAGAGAGAGAGAGAGAGAATGCACCAGGGCCACCACCTTGTGGGTCTGGCATATGTGGGTACTGGGGAATTGAACCTGGGGACTTAGGCACTGGAGGCAAGTGCCTTAACCACTGAGCCATCTCTCCAGCCTGCAATATCATTTTCTTCTAGCTTAGTTTAGAATGCATGTATCATATACTTTTAAAGGTTATATTTATATTTTTATTAGCATGAAATTCTACAGTTGTATTGTTTGAAAATGTGCATGTCGTAGTCAGCCACACGCTGCTGGGATGAATCTCCAAACCAGGCACAATTTTGGGGAGGAAAGTATTTATTGAAGTAACAGACCCAGGGGAAGTTAAGGAAAAAGGCTGGCCCCCTTTCACTGATCCAAGCAGAGACAGAGACAACACCTCCAGAAGCAAGCAAGCAAGCACACTGTAACACTGTAACTCACAAATAGCAGAACTGCCAGACTTGGGTTCCAGCTGCTTTTTGCATATGTATCCCTAGTATTTTGCATCCAATTTGAAATACCTCAGGGCTAGACCCCAGGAGGCCAGACCAAAGTGACACCTCCAGCCAGAGAGCTGGAGACAATCCACAATTATAATAAACCTTTGATTCTATTGGGGGACATCTATTCAAACTACCACAGTGCACATATTTAAATTTTTACTCTAAGGAATATCAAAATGTTTGGGGGGCTGGAGAGATGACTCAACAGTTAGAGACATTTGTTGGCAAAGCCTGATGGCCGAGGAGTGATTTCCCCAGGACCTACGTGAAGCCAGACACAGAGTGGTGTATTCCTCTGGAGTTCATTGCTAGTGGTAAGAGGTCCTGGTGTGCTCATCCTACCTCTCTCTCTTGCTCTCTTTCTGTCACCCCTTGCAAATAAAATATTTAAAAAATATTTTGTTCTCATAAAATTTTTTTTGCATACTATGTTATAGAAGTCTTATAATGAACCATCTATCCTCCCACCACCCCTAGGACTTCAAGACCAAGAAGTTGAAAAAACCAGATATAAAGGATAACATCTACTATGAAATAAATTTGTAGTCGTTATGGCAATGAGTCAAGGTTCTATAGAGAGGTGAGAAATTAACATTTCTTTTTATTTTTTGAGACAAGGTCTTACCCTGTAGCCCTAGCTGGCCTTGGATATACAGTGATGTGCCTGCCTCTGCCTCCTGGTTATTGATTGTTGGAGTTACAACATGAGCCCAGCTGAGGAACTCACATTTCTGTCAGTTCTACATTTTATTGTCATGGAATTCTAACTAGGAATGTGCAGCAGTGTAGACCTGTACTTTTTTTGGGGGGAGGGGATTTGAGGTGGGGTCTTGCTCTAGTTCAGGCTGACCTGGAATTCACTATGTAGTCTCAGGGTGGCCTTGAACTCACGGCAATCCTCCTACCTCTGCCTCCCAAGTGCTGGGATTAAAGGCGTGCGCCACCACGCCCAGTTTAGACCTGTACTCTTTTAACACATTTTTATCAACACGGTATTCTTAAAGTTTGTTTCTTTTTAAGTTAAAAGAAATGGAAAAAAATGAAATAAAATTTTTGCCATTCTCGTGGGTGTTTCTCATTTGATCCTGAAATAATTGTCATTATTGTTTCAGTGACTTAACAAAGACATAATTAACAAAAACAAAAAATAATGGCTGTCACCCAAGACAATAAAAGGATCTTAGAGTTCTTTAATTTCAATTAATTTCACACTAGCATGTTATTCTCTAGTATTTTGTGCGAGTTTATTTTTTAAGTTTATTTAGAGAGAGGAGAAAGGGCATGCGTAGGCAGGTGACAACATGTCTGGTACCTAAGCTAATATTTTTTTCTAAAATCATTTTAATGGTTTTAAATATATCCTTGCAAGAAAGGATTAAAATATTCTAGAATAGGAAATATTATTTTAATGAAACACTATATATTGGGTTTTGATGTGAAAGCCACACAATACTATAGTCCATGGTAAGCTACTTGAGAAAATACAGGTATATTCCTACTTATGGGTACTGTTTTCCTGTTATCTTTTCTACTATAGAAGTTCTATTTCTCTGAAAGTATTTGCTGTTTTACCTTTCAGACTTGCCTTCAAGATGTGTAAATGAAACTTTGTAGTCAAAAAGCACACTAAAAAAAAAACCATAATTATCTCAATGGGAAATCAGTAACAGACTTAAAAACTGTGGGTGTGAGGAAACCAATGGCAGAGGTTATTTAAAGTCAAAGGCAAGTTGGAGAAGCAACAAGAGAGCCAGAAGGAATATTTCAGACAAGGGATACCTCTGTGATAAAATGTCCATTTTCGGCCAGCATATGTACTTCTCCCAACATCTGAGAGGTTGTTCTATAGAGAAGCCCTACGCATGTAAGGAATGTGGAAAAGCCTTCCGGCGAGCCTCTCACTTAACCCAGCACCAGAGTACCCACACCGGTGATAAACCCTACGAGTGTAAGCAGTGTGGAAAAGCCTTCAGTCGAGATTCTCAGCTAAGTCTTCACCAGAGACTTCATACTGGCGAGAAACCTTATGCATGCAAGGAGTGTGGAAAGGCCTTTACTCAGAGCTCCCAGCTCATTTTACACCATAGAATTCATACTGGTGAAAAACCATACAAATGTGAAGCCTGTGGGAAAGCCTTCATCCGAAGCTCCCAACTTAGCCGACATCAGAAAGTCCATACTGGTGAGAAACCTTACAAATGTCAAGAATGTGGGAAGGCGTTTACTCAGAACTCACAACTTACTCTGCACCAGAGGCTTCACACTGGTGAGAATCTCTATGAATGTAAAGAATGTAGGAAGGTCTTTACACAGCTTTCACAACTCATCTTGCATAGAAGAATTCATACTGGTGAGAAACCCTATGAATGCAAGGAGTGTGGGAAGGCTTTCATTTGTGGTTCCCAACTTTCTCAGCATCAGAAAATTCATAATGGGGAAAAGCCATATGAATGTAAGGAATGCGGAAAGGCCTTTATTCGAGGCTCACTACTTATGCAACATCAACGGATCCATACTGGTGAAAAACCCTACAAATGTGAGGAATGTGGGAAGGCCTTTATCCGTGGTTCCCAGCTCACTCAACACCAGAGGATTCATACTAATGAAAAACCTTATGAATGCAAGGACTGCGGGAAAACATTCAGTCATGGCTCACAACTCACTCAACATCAGAGAATTCATACTGGTGAGAAACCCTATCATTGTAAGGAGTGTGGGAAGGCCTTCAACCGTGGCTCACTCCTTACTCGACATCAGAGGATTCACACTGGAGAGAAACCCTATGAATGTAAGGACTGTGGAAAGAACTTTAGTCGGGGCTCAGAACTCACTCAACATGAAAGAATCCACACAGGGGAAAAACCCTATGAATGTAAGGAATGTGGGAAATCTTTTCTTCGTGGTTCACAGCTTACTCAACATCACAGAATCCATACGGGTGAAAAACCTTATGAATGTAAAGAATGCAGAATGGCCTTTACTCAGAGTTCACATCTTTCTCAACACCAGAGGCTTCACACTGGTGAGAAACCCTACATATGTAGTCAGTGTGGGAAAGCCTTTGCTCGTGGCTTACTGCTCATCCAGCATCAGAGAATTCATACTGGTGAGAAACCGTATCATTGCAAGGAGTGTGGGAAGGCCTTCATTCGCGGTTCCCAGCTCACTCAACACCAGCGGATTCACACTGGAGAGAAGCCGTATGAATGCAAGGAGTGTGGGAAGGCCTTTAGTCACGGCTCTCAACTTACTCTTCACCAGAGAATCCACACTGGAGAGAAGCCCTACGAGTGCAAAGAATGCAGAAAGGCCTTTACTCAGAGCTCACACCTTTCTCGACATCTGCGAATTCACACAGTGTAAGGAATGTGAGAAGGCCTTTGCTCCTGGTTCACAGCTAACTCAACATCAGAGAGTTCATATCAGTGAGAAATCGTCTGACTATAGGAGTGTGGAATAGACATTAGACACGAATCACAGGTTTTTATATAAATCCTCTGATTTTTGCAATTAACATAGCTTTCTGTAATTACCCGTCAACAATAAAGAATTGGCACAGATACAAATATGAGACATTTATCTCATAAGGTCCACCAGCAGTGAGTTTATATGGGAGAATATAAACATTTATACAATCCATATGGGAAACCTGTTGTTACTAAAATCCTACTACAACAAATTAAGAAAGAAAACAATTATTACTGTAGTAAGTAGAAAAAGGCCTTTAACTATAGAAAATATCTCTGTCAACAATGTCATGGTTCTGCCTGGTGGTTTTCTTTGTGACATCCTAGGTAACCTGTGCTTTGGCTTAATCATTTGTAAGGTAGACTTAATAATGGATTTTCTTGTAAGATTTTTGGAAATGTTATTACATGTAAAAGCACTAAGATCAGTGCTGTGAACATAGCATATCACAAATATTAGCTACTATTTTCATTGTTATTAAAGAATTTATATAAAAGGAGAGTACTTATGAGTACAGTTGATATCAAGAAATCTTCCATTAACATGTCTCCCAGATTATTTAGCTGTGGAGTCCTGTGTACTATCGTGAATGTGAGAAAGCTTTCATTCAGATTTTATTCAGGCATATTAAAAGGAAATGTGTACAGTAGAAACCCTGTCATATTAAGCAGTGGTTTATGGATCAGCACTGTGACAGAGTTTAGGAGAGGTGTGAGGTGTCAAAGTCTAAAAGCTTACATTATCTCTGACCTCAAGAATATTATTTAGAAAAGATGGGGAAATGGCCAAAATAAATGTACGAAATGTTTAAAAACTGGAATGTGTGTCTTTTGAACGAAAGTTTAAAAACCGAGTGTGAGGACTGGAGAGATGGCTCACTGGTTAAGGTGCTGGCCTGCAAAGCCTAAGCATTTGCCTGCAGAGCCCATCAATCCTTATTTGATTCCCCAGTACCCAGAAAAAGCTAGGTGCAGAAAGTGGTGCATGCATCTGGAGTTGGTTTGCGGTGGCTAGAGACTCTGGTGTGCCCATTCTCTCTCTCCTCTGTCTCTCTCCTTGCAAACAAATCATAATAAACTGACATTGAGGGACTATTCTGTAAAGAAAACCTTGTGAGAGTTTGTGTCAGACTGCTATTCTCCAAAATACCCATTTCCCCTCTAATGACAACTCTTGGGCCAAAAATCTAAGTCAGTCTCCCTGCTGGTCAGTAAAACTGGGAGTGGTATTTGTATGGTAGAACATTTGAGATCTTTTTCTTGATTATACTACAGACATCTGGTCAACAAAAGAAATGTAGATTGGAGTTCCACTACCTGCATCCAGTATCCCATCCCCATCACCTCTCCCACACCTAGTATTCCAGCCCATCACCTCCCCCACAATCAGTGTTATAAACTCATCACCTCCCCACATCCAGTATTCCAACCCCATCACCTCCCCAACATCCAGTATTCCAGCCCATCACCTCCTCCACATCCAGTATTATAAACTTATCACCTCCCCCACATCCAGTATTCCAACCCCATCACCTCCCACACATCCAGTATTCCAACCCCATCACCTCCCACACATCCAGTATTCCAACCCCATCACCTCCCACACATCCAGTATTCCAGCCCATCACCTCCTCCACATCCAGTATTCCAGTACTTAAATATCCTCACAAGAAGGAAGTGTGTGGGTGATCAGTAGGAACTTGTGTAACCAGGTTGCTAGGTAATCTGACCACAATGAGGGTCTTGTGATTTCGAGGAAAGGGTCTAAGGGGTGGGAAAAGGAACTTAAGTGGAGGAATAGAAACTTAACTTTGGTAAGTATAGAAATGGCGGAGACCTTCAAAATTGCGTCGACGCAGTTAAGATCGCTTAAGCAGCTCCTCACACAGGTGTATGAACCACTTTGTGCATCTGGCTTTATGTGGGTACCGGGGAACTGAAGCTGGGGCTTTAAGCTTTGTAGGCAAATACCTTGACTGCTGAACCATCTCTCCAGCCTCGTGTTATGTCTTTCAATAAAACATTTTCTGTCAGGTAAGTAATAATATTCCCACTCAAGACACTAGTACCTGAATACTGAATTATGATGTAGATTTTCCCATTGGGTACTTCTATCTTAAAAGTGGTTTAGGGGCTGGAGAGATGACTCGGTGGCCAAAGGCACTTGCTTGCAAAGCCTTACGGCCTGGGTTCAATTCCTCAGTACCCATGTGACGCCAGATGCACAAACTGGCACATGTATCTGAAGTTTGTTTGCACCAGCAGAAGGCCCTACCACACTCATTCTCAGTGTCTCAAATAAATTAATATTTTAAAAGTGGTTTAAGAAAGGTTTCTTCAATACATTTTACTAACTTGGTCCTTTCACTGACCACAGAATCCTTCGGTGTTGAGGTAACATACATTTGTTAATAACACAAGCTCAGAATCATCTCACTAGTTCTCATTAACACCAGTCCCACCAAATTCTCCCATCTCTGATGTGATGTCGACTACTGACAACTTGAGTTCTTGAACTGTTGACAAAGTGTACTTACTGGTTTTGTATCCTGTATCTCAGTGATCTCATGTAGCAATGATAGCTCTGCTCTCCCTGCCCTACCACAGAGAGCAGAGAGATAAATGTACATTGTTCTGTGAAGGTATGAGCCCGATAGGCAGCAGAAGCCAAGGAACACAATCTTGGTTTTTTTTTGTTTTTTTGACTGAGCTGGAACTCACTCTGTAGTCCCAGCCTGGCCTCGAACTCACAGTGATCTGATCCTACCTTTGCCTCACAAATGCAGGGACTAAAGGTGTGAGTCACCATGCTCAACTAATCCTTTTTTTCTTTCTCTTTTTTTTCCAAGGTAGCACGTGCCTTTAATCCCAGCAGTCAGAGACAGACTAGGAGGATCACCATGAGTTTGAGGCCACCTTGAGACTACATAGTGAATTCCAGGACAGCTTGAACTAGAGTGAGATCCTACCTCAAAAAAACAAATAATCACTTTTAATTGTAGTAAAATACACTCACCATGACTTTATCACTTATCCAACTTGACACACCGCTACAGCACTAAGTACATTCACCTGATTTTTTTTTTTACTCTTTTGAGATAAGGTCACATGTATGTCAGCATGACCTTGAACTTGCTACGCAGCCAAGTATAACCATGAACTTCTGAGCATCCTGCCTCTCTGATCCTGAGTTGTGGGGTCACAGGTATACACCATAGTGGCCAGTTGATGCAGTGAGGGGGGCTTGAAGTCGGGGCTAAGGATCATGTGAGGCAAGCCCTTTATTGTTTCTCATTGCTGGGACAAATACCTGGCCGGAAACATAAAGAAGCAGAGTTTACATTGGGTCTAGGGGGTGGAGTCCATCATGACAGGGAAGTCAGAGCAGGAAACAGGTGACACCAAGTCACAGCAGGGAGGAAGTAGAGAGAACAGCAAGCAGGTCAGTGGAACACTTCCTGCAAGGCTCCACCTCAAGGTTCTACAGCATTCCCAATCAGGGCCACCAGCTGGGCATTAAGTGTTCACACAGTGAGACAAGGGGAGCATTTTACATTCAAACGACATACCAGTCCAAAACAGAATCTCTCTGTTCAATAAGTTCTTTTCTCCTCTTCCCTCTGCCTGACTCGCACCATTCTATGGTCTCAGTGAAGTAGGTACCTCACCTAAGTGGAATCATACAATATTTATCCTGTTGTGACTAGATTTCACTTAATATGTCCTCAAGATTCATTCATAATGTAGCATACTTCATGTTAGCCCTCCATTGCAGTGATAGATACCTGACAGAAACAACTTAAGGGAGGAGGATTTATTTTGGCTCACAATTCAGGGGTGTCAGTCTATCATGGTTGGGGGGACATGTGTGATGGTTAAGTTTTGATGTCAACTTGACCTTTCAAGAAATCTTGGGTGGGTCTCTGAGGATGTTTACAGGAAGACAGCCTCTCAGTAGGGGCAAGATACAAGGAAGCTCAAAGGAGCTAGAAGTAAATATCCTTTCTTGTGTAGGCAGTGCAGGAAGGAAATTCTAGAGACTCAGGAAACCATTAAGTCTGGGGAAGGGTTGCAAGACCCCAGCCTAAGGCTATATAAAGGGGAGGAAATTCTCTCCTTGGCCCTCCTGTTTGCTATTGTGTGTGTGGTGTAGGTGATGTTTTTTTTTCTCTGCTTAGACCTGTGAAAGAGGGCCAGTCTCTTTCACAGTTAAGGAACTTCCCCTCAATCTATAGTTACAAATAAATACTTTCCTCCCCCAAATTGTGCCTGGTTTAAAGATTCATCCCAGCAGCGTGTGGCTGACTGCGACATGGTAGACCAGAACATTTAACATCCTAGTGGGTCATAACTGGGGATATAGTTCAGTGGTAAAATACTTTCTTAGCATGGGGGGAAAAACCAATCCTCAGCACTACAAATAAAAATAAGAGTTGTGAGGATTCAGAATGGACACACCAGCCTCTGTAAGCCACCACTGCCTGCCCTAGGCTGATCATCTTTCCTTGATCTACCCACCTCTGCCCCTCCATAGTATGGTCTCCAGGCAGGACAACAGGTCTGTAGTTTGGGTTCTTTGAGGGGGGGTGGACAGAGCTGTGTGCATGCAGGGCAGACTTTGGGAATGTGTCAGGAAATGTTGAAAGCAACCACCCCCATAGTATTTCTATAACTCAAGCTTTTCTTTTAAAAGATTATAGTACTGAGAAGGTTTATAATGAGTAAAGGGAAGAGACACAGCTTGAGGGGGGACTCTATGTGAAAATGCCTGGGGTGCTTTAGGCATGTTGGTTTCCTGCTGCAGCTTCATATCCTGGCTAGAAAGGATTGTAGGCCACAGGTATGATGAGCAGGGTGGACACTGCACCATGTGTCTTGTCAGGCATGTATGTGGACTCTTCCTGAACTAAACAGGAGAAAACATTCTCGTGTGGGAGACATTGACAAAAATCAAAACAAGGCATCATAACAGTAAATGCTATTGAGGGCAAAAGAAGGGATAGGGGCTAAAGTTTTCAACCAGACAGACAGGGAAAGGCAGAAATAGCGTCACTGAGGCAGACATGAAGTAGCAAGCTTCCCTGGCAAAATAGAGAACTGTGCAGGACCACAGGCGCAAAGGCCACGAGGCAGGAAGTGTCATTTGAGGCATGTGGGACCAAAGATCCTTGTGCTCCTACTAGCTGAAGACAGGCAAGCACGCAGCAGCTGAACACAGGCATGTCTTTCATTGAGGACTCACAAGTCAAGCCACGAAGGAAGTATAAATAGCTGTGACAGAGGAGAGACTTGAGCTGACCCAGGTGACCTAAAAATTCTAAACTCAAGCTTTCCCGAAGGTAATAAAAGGACTATGCAGGGGGATGGAAAGGGTACTGAGCTGGTGACAGACATTACTGGTTGCCAATGCAGTGCGTTACAAGTCCTGGTGCAAGATGACCGTGAAGAGTCTACACACAGTACCATGGTCAGTGTACATAGGGATACTCTGGTTTGTGTGTGGGCTAAGACTTGCTCGTGGAGATTGGGGGAACAACCTCAGGAGTAGGGCCTTGTATTCTTGCCTGAGACAGGGTCTCTCCTTGCTCAGGCTTCTGGAGGAGTCTACTGTGCCCACCTCCCATTTCACCATGGCACACTGGGATTACAGAAGCTCACACTGCTTGTCCACCTCTATGTGGGTTCTAGGGATGTAAACTCAAGCACTCGCAACAAACACACTACCCACTGATCCTTAACCCCAAACCTGGTATTTTCATTGTGTTGTCTTTTTTCTTTTGGATGCAGGGTCTCACTCTAGCCCAGGCTAGCCTCAAACTCATTGCAATCCTCCTTCCTCAGCCCCCCGACTGCTGAGATTAAATGTGTGAGCCATTATGGCCTTATTGTGGTATCTTGTTTTTGAAACAAAGTCTCATTCTATAGCCTAGGTTGACCTTGAATTTATAGCAATCTTCCTACATGAGTCTCCCAAATGCTGGGATTACAGGCCTGAGCCACCATGTGTCAACTCTGTGGTATTTCTTTATCAATAGAAGTGTTTGACAGTTGACAGGATATGCACAATTGTCAGATTCAACTAAGGAATGAAAACACACCCACAACTCGGTTAGACAATGGTGCTCTGTGACAACCTACAGAGCACAGGACTATCACCAGTGCGCAAATTGTCTGGCTTTACCATTCAGTTTCTTGGCACTGTAACCTATTTCACCAACAGGACCCTCATTAACATGAATCAATAAGTTTCTTCTGTGGTGAAGTTGGTAGTAGCATCCCATCTTGTTTCATGAGAAAGCATCTATGGCACCAAACCAACTCGGTTCCTTCTCAGCCTGTGTGCTCCAGCATCCATGATGCTGACACCGTAGAAAGGGCCTCCCTCCCCTGTGCCCCACGCAGTACTTTCTCAGAGGTGCTTTTCTGAGAAGTCAGGTGTGGCGGGCTCAAGTGGGGACTTCCACTGGCAGGCGTATGCAGTCTCCTGTTGCACGGAACAGTGTATAATAGCACGTCTTCAGTGAGCTTTTTCCCTCATACTGTTTCAGTGTGAACACTCTGGTGCACACTGAACACTGTTTCAGAGTGAATATTCTGATGCACACCGAGCACTGATTTCTGAACAAAGCCTTTCCCACAGACTACACACATATACGGTTTGTCTCCAGTATGTGTTACCTGGTGTTTATTCAAATTTGACCTATCAGTGAAGGCCTTCCCACACTCAGCACACACATAAGGCTTTTCTCCGGTGTGAATTCGCTGATGCACTTGAAGCTGTGATTTCTTAGTGAAAGATTTCCCACAATCGCTACATTCATAAGGCTTCTCTCCAGTATGGATTCTATGATGTGTAATCAACTCTGACTTCTGCCTGAAGGTCTTCCCACATTCAGAGCAGATGTAAGGCTTCTCTCCAGTATGAGTTTTTTGGTGCTTGCTGAGGTTCGATCTGCCACTGAAGGCTTTCCCACAGTCTGCACACACATAGGGTTTCTGACCTGTGTGGACCGGCTGGTGCACCAGCAGCTGAGACTTGGAGGCAAAGGACTTTTCACAATCACTGCACTCATAAGGTTTCTCTCCGGTATGAATCCTCTGATGAGTGACAAAGCTGGACTTTCGGATGAAGGCTCTTCCACATTCAGTGCATCCATAGGGTTTCTCCCCTGTATGGATTTTCTGATGTACAATGAGGATTGACTTCTGGTTGAAGGCTTTCCCACATTCATGGCATTCATACTGTCTCTCTCCAGTATGAATTTTCTGGTGTATATTGAGGTGTGATTTTTGGGTGAAGGCTTTTCCACACATACTACATCCATAAGGTTTCTCTCCGGTGTGAATTCTCTGGTGTGTAATCAAGTCTGACCTCTGAGTGAAGGCCTTTCCACATTTTGAACATACATGGGATTTTTCTCCTGTATGAGTTTTCTGGTGTGTGATGAGGTTTGACCTGTTAGTGAATGCCTTCCCACATCTGCTACATATGTAAGGTTTTTCTCCTGTGTGAATCCGTTGATGTACATGGAGCTGTGACTTGGAAGAAAAGAATTTCCCACAGTGACCACATTTATAAGGTTTTTCTCCAGTATGAATGATCTCATGTGCAGTCAAGTGTGCCTTCTGGATGAAGGCCAGCCCACACTTCATGCACACATAGGATTTCTCCCCCGTGTGGATTCTTTGATGCACTGTGAGGGCCGACTTCTGAGTGAAGGCTTTCCCACAGGTACTGCACCCATATGGTTTCTCTCCAGTGTGAATTCTCTGGTGTATAATTAACTCTGACCTGTAAGAAAAGGCCTTACCACATTCAGTGCATATGGAAGATTTCTCTCTAATTTGAACTTTCTTAGGTGTATTGAGGTTGGAACTATTGCAAAAGACCTTCCCATACTCGTTACACATATAGGCCCTCACTCTTGTGTGAACTCGCTGATGCACCTGGAGTTGTGACTTAGAAATAAAGGATTTCCCACAGTTGTTGCACCCATATGGCTTTTCTCCAGTGTGAATTCTTCGGTGTGCAACTAAGTGTGTCTTCTGGATGAAGGCTTGTCCACATTCAATGCATATGTAGGACCGCTCACCTGTATGAATTTTCTGGTGCATCTTGAGGGTGGATTTTTGTGTGAATGCTTTGCCACAGTCGCTGCACGCATGGAGTCTCTCTCCTGTATGAACCTTCTGATGAATACTGAGATCTGAGTTATATGAGAAGCCTTTCCCACATTCCCGGCATTCAAAGAGCTTTTCTCCAGTGTGAAGCCTCTGATGCCTGAAGAGAGAAGATGCTTGAAAAAAGCACTTTCCACAGTCATTGCATTTATAGGGCTTCTCTCTCCCATGGGTGTTTTGATGTGCAATGAGTTCTGGCTTCTGGGCAAAAGCCTTCCCACATTCAATGCATACATACAGTTCTTCTCCTAGGTGAGATTTCACATGCACCTTGGGCTGTGATTTCTGGAGGAAGAGTGTTCTATACTCAACGGAGTCTTGGGACTTCTCCCCAGTGTGACTTTTCTGATATTGACAGGGTACCTGTTTATAACTGAAGACTTTTCCACAGTGATTTTGTTCCCATAATTTCTCTCCTGTTATAGTGTACTCATAGTCTGTATAGGAAGGAATTTTACCATAGCCAGTGATGAGCCTGTGTAAATCTAAATTATGCCTCAGACAATCCTCGAAAGAGTCACATTGATGGGGTCGTTTGGGAGGCAAAACAATGTTTGGGCTCACATGAATTATTTTTCTAATCTTCATATCGTGGCTTTTTGTAGTCAGTATCTCCTTGATGAAAGCAACGTCACTTGATGATTCACTTCCTGTTTGCTGAGAGCTCCCTTTCTGGTCACCAATCTGCTGCAATTCTCCTAGGATGAAGTATAAGAAAAAAACGCTTGTAAAAACACCTTCTTCAATATGGAAAGAAGCTGTTCAGAATTCCCTGCTGTAAGTCACACCTCCCTTCTTAAGGGAGAAACAGGAACTTTCCCTTTGAGGAACAGCTAGGGGACAGGGTACAAACAGCTCGTCTAGGGTGAAAGCTGAGAAAAAGGTAAGTAACTCGATGAGGAAGGTCATGAGGGATAGGAAACATTCAGGTACACAATAAGCCATGTGGATAAGTACATGTAGACGGATGTGAGAAGGTAAGGCAAAGAACAAGGTATAAGAACAAAGTGGCACTGACATGAACTGATGACTTGTCTCTAACTTACTCAATGTTTTAGAGCACAGATGAAGTTCCAAGAGTTTCCTTCCTATGGAGGAAAGGAGAGGGAGGAGGGTAAAAGGGAGAACAGGGAAGACACAGAAAGAGAACGAGCAAGAAAATCCTCACCTGAAAGTCCTAAACTGAAGATAATAATAAATGCAAACCTCATCAGGCGAGACAGCAAATGAAAACACAGCATGCAGAGCAGCAGAGACCCTGATCAATGTGGTGCCTTGACTCCCAGGCAGGAGCTGGATGAAAGGCCTGGAAGTTGGGAAGAGTTGAGGCATCTCACATAGCATCCACAGAGAAAACAGGAGAGACACAGATACAGAATGGAGAGGCAGTTCTGAGGCAAAAGAAAGAAGAGGGGACAATAAGAATATGAGAACGTACATCACAAATAATTATGAAAGAAAATAGATGATTAATACTTGGATGTAAAACAAAGACTATGGCAAAAGGAGAGAAAAAGAACGGTCATGAAAGAGTGGGGCAGAGTGGTACATGATCTAGAATCCAAACAGCAAAGAAAGAAGACAAAAATGATAAAAGTCAACCAGGTAGAAGATATTTAATTATGTGAGAAATCAATAGTAAGAGTTTTTAATCAAAATGCAAAAACTTAGAACATTCCAGAAGTCAAATTAACAGTATCCGAAGGTGCCAGTCTTTCTTAAGCTACCTGAGATTTGCTCTCTTGCTTCGAGGACCACTTGCCTCCCTCTTAGCTGGGCCACCCTCACTCACCTGGACAGTGCTGACAAAAGCTCTCACCCTTCGATGCCCAGGGCTCCTTTCCGGGCCCTGGCACAAAGGCACAGGCTTGGGAATGGAATACTCTGTTCATGAAGGACAAGAAAAGACTGGGTCCAGTCATGTTCTACAACCCAGTCCACAAGTCTGCCAGTCCAGTGAGGGTTTTTTCTTAAGAAAAGTAACCACTTATCTCTATGAACAGAATAATAAGATTTTTTTTTAGCACCCAATGGAAGTAAAGAATTCTGGTCAAACCAAGGACAAAACTGTGACATGTTCAAGGTGCTTAAGAGCAGACATCCAACTGAAAACAAGAACAGTGAGGGCTGCCTTCAGGAAGGAGGACCACACTCACCTACCGAGAGCAGGTGGCTGTAGGTCTCTTGCATCACATCCCGGTAGAGGGTTCTCTGGGCAGGGTCCAGATGCTGCCATTCCTCTCTGCTGAAGTCTATGGTCACATCCATGAAGGACACTGATCCCTGAAGGGAAATTCCTAGTCAATGCCAATAGTTTTCTGGGGACAGAGAAACTACACTTAGGGAAATGGGCTAGGACTCTGACTGCTGTTACTCTGTAGTCTCAGGCTGGTCTCAATGCATGGCATCCTCCCACTTCCACCTCCAAGTGCTGGGCTTAAAGGCTTATGGTAAAAAAAAAAAAAAAAGAAAAAGAAAAAAAGCCAGGCGTGGTGGCACTCAGGAGGCAGAGGTAGGAGGATCGCAGTGAGTTCAAGGCCACCCTGAGACTACAGAGTGAATTCCAGGTCAGCCTAGGCTAGAGTGTGAGACCCTACCTTGAACCCCCCCTCCCAAAAAAAAAAAAAGCTATGATTTTGTGGATTCGTTTTGTTTAAATCCTTTTATAAAAAACCACAGAGAATGACGGCAGCAAGATGGCTGACCAGAAACCCCACCACACATCACATGCCCAGCAAAGGCAGGAAAGCAACAAACCAACCAAATAGAAAAGATCAGTAACACTCATGGCTGTGGTTTGTTTTTGCTTTACTCGGGTGTGTGTGCACACGCGCATACACAGGTGGATTCTGACATGGGTGGCTTGCGGAGTGAACTGAGGGTAGCAGGGTGTTCAAGCAAGTGTCTAACCACTGAGAAATCCTCCCCTACCCTTGTTTTTTTTAAATCAACAAATCCATAACTAAACTAGGAGAAAAAAGAGAAGGTTCAAATATATAGAATCTTAAATGAACGCAGAGAAATTATAATAGACGCCTGAGAAATAAAAGGCTCATAAGGGACTATTATGAGCCACTGAATGGCAATAAACTTCATAATCTGGATAAATTCCTAGAAAAATAAAACCTTTCATGGTTGAACCACCAGAAGTAGAAAGCCTGAACAGACCAATAAAAGAAATGTAGAAACAGTGAAAATTCTCCCTCATAGAAATTCCCCAAACTAGCAATAGAGATGAAGTCTACCGAATTTACAGAGAACTAACAATATTCCGTAAATTCATACGAAAACAGGCTTCAGGAATATTTCCTAGCACATCAGGAGAATCATTTTGAGACCACAAGGAAAGAGACCTACAGCCTAACATCTCTGATGAACATTTATGTAAAACCCTGAATAAAATATCAGCAAATCAGGCTGGCTGTGGAGACTCATGACTTCAATCCCAGCCCTGAGAGGCTGAGGTAGGAGGATTGCCATGAGTCTGAGACCAGCCTGGGCTCCTGAGTGAGCTCCAGTTCAGCTTGGGCTTAGAGTAAGCACTTGCCTCAAAAATAAAAATAAAAAAAATAGCAAATCACATTCAACAACATCTTAAAATCATTATATACAGTATAATCAAGTAGGCTTTATTTTTGACTGGTTTAAAGCTGGTTTAAAGATGCAAAGCAACCAATGTGGTACACTATATTAACAGACTGAAAGAAACAAACCTCATGCTCATATCAATTGGTACAGCAGACACATCTGACCAAATTCAGCATCCTTTCTTTTATTTTGTAAGAGATGGTGCACACATATACACTCATGCAAACACCTGTGCACACCAATAATTAATGAAAAAATTTAACATGAAGTATGCCTCCCCATGGGACCAAACAAAGGACAACACGAACAACTGCAAACTCTCCACAAGATACAAAATTAGCCAGACGTGGTGGCGCACCTTTAGTCACAGCACTCGGGAGGCAGAGGAAGGAGGGTTGCCATGAGTTCAAGGCCACCCTGAGACTACATAGTGAATTCCAGGTCAGTCTGGGCTAGAGTGAGACCCTACCTCAAAAAAATAAAACAGGGGATAACAACTCACTGTTTTCCCACTAAATAATGTAACTCATTATGGACAATACAAAAAATTTTTAAAAAATACAAAAAATAAAATAAAATAAAATAAAACAAACAAACAAACAACAAAAAAAAAGAATTACAAAATAATCAAAACTACTTGGAAAATTATCAAATATTTGAAACTTTTGTATGGACTACAGGTTAAAAAGAAAATTTCAAAAGTAAGTTAAAAAATGTATAGACTTAGCTGGTCTGTTGGAATACACCTGTAATCCCAGGATAGAGTTCAAGGTTTGTCAGAATTACAGAGCAAGACTCTGTCTCAAACAAAACAAAACGAAAAGAAGTAGAAAAACAATCTATCAAAATCTGTAGGATACAGAAGGAGGAGCACAATGAGATGTATTTATTTATAGCACAAATGCTTACGTTAGAAAAGGAGGATCACCGTGAGTTCAAGGCCACCCTGTGACTACACAGTGAATTCCAGGTCAGCCTAGGCTAGAGCGAGACCCTACCTCGAAAAAAGAAAAAGAAAGAAAGAAAAAAGAAAAGGGGACAGAACCAGGCAAGATAAAGCTCTTGCTGTGCAAGCATGAGGACCCGAGTTGGATCCAAGCACCACGCTAGTGCACGTGTCTACTGTGAGAGAAGAGGCAGAGACAGGAGACTCCCTGGAAGCTCACAGGTCCACTAGCCTGGTGCACAGGAGCAAGCAAGAGACCCTGCCTCAAACAAGGTGGAAGGCAAGGACCAACACCCAAGAGGTCCTTTGCTTCCCACACTCATACAGCAGCATCCTGATTTTACTGGCTGTCTCTCATTGCCATAGCCAGGTAGGGACTACAGACAGGTGTGCCACTTTGCATCTGGCTTTACATGGGCACTGAGGAGGGTCAAACTCAGGTTGACAAGCTTGCAAGCAAATGCCTTTAACCACTGAGCCATTTCCCAAGCCTCTAGTTATACAAATTTTTGAAAAATAACTTGACCCAGGGCTGAAGCGATGGCTCGGTGGTTAAGGCACTTGCCTGCAAAGCCTAACGCCCCAGGTTCAATTCCCCAGCACCCACATAAAGCCAGATTCACAGTGACACATGCACCGGGAGCTCATTCTTGCACTCGCCTTGCAAATAAATAAATAATATTTTTTTAAAAATGAATATTTAGGGGCTGGAGAGATTGCTCAGTGATTAAGGCACTTGCCTGCATAGTCCAATGACTCTGATTTGATTCCCCATGTAAAGCCAGATGCACAAAGTGGCATCTGTTTGCAGTGGCCCTGGTGCATCCATTCTCTCTCTCTCTTTCTCCCCTCTGTCTCTCTCTATGTGCAAATAAATATATAAATTTGTAATAAAAATGAATATTTAGGCAGGCATGGTGGCACACACCTTTAATCCCAGCACTCAGGAGGCAGAGGTAAGAGAATTGCTATGAGTTCGAGGCCACCTGAGACTACATAGTGAATACATAGTGAATTCTAGGTCAGCCCGGGCTAGAGCAAGACCCTATCTTGAAAAACAAAAACAAACAAACAATAAAAAAAAAAACTTAGTAAAGAGACTTCAGGGGCTGGAGAGATGGCTCAGCTGTTAAGGATCTGGGTTTCCCCAGTACTCACATAAAATCAGATGCACAAGGTGACACATGCATCTGGAATTCATTTGCAATGGCTGGAGGCCCTGGCATATCTATTCTCTCTCTCCCCTATCCCTCTCTTAGATAAATAAAAAATTAAAAAAGAAAAGAAAAGAGACTTCAGCCAGGTGTGGAGGCCTTTAATCCCAGTACTGGGGAGGCTGAGGTAGGAGGATTGATGTAAATTTGAGTCCATCCTGGGCTACAGAGTAAGGTCTAGGTCAGCCTGGGCTACAGTGAGACCCTGCTTCAAAAAGAAAATAAAAAAGAAAGAAGAAAAGAAAACTGCAAATTTTAAAGCCACGACTTTGAATTAAATGTTGGCTTTGGTCATGAGCAGCAGAAGGGCTGAAAGTTAAAACCTGACAAAGTTTCTCAGAAAGGAAACAGCAAAGAAATAGGAAATAGTTAGAAACACATGGAGAAACGGGCTGGGAGATGACTCAGTAGTTAAAGCCTTCCTGCCACGTTCAACTCCCCGGCCTCCCACAGAAGCCCGATGGGCACGCCTCTGCAATGGCACCAGACCCTGGCAAGCACACAGGCACAAACAGAGACACACGCGAAAAACAGAAATTTCAAGAGCTAAAGAGATAAAATGTTTATGTCTGGTTTGGAAATTTGAGAAGAAAGTTCTTCAGAACCTGACAAAAAAGGGATTGCTAACCAAGAATTTTATTTTACCAAAAGATAATATCGTATGATAAACTACATGAGCCTTCTTTTATGACCCACCTTCCCAAGGTCAGACGGTTGTCCTCTGAGAAGACATGCCATGTGGCGCTCATCCTTGACAGGAAAAATGAGATTTTTTTTTTCAGAGCAGCAGGTATAAGAACTCAGCTGCTTCCTGTGGCCCATCAGCTTCTTCCCCGAGACTCGAGTGACAGATCAGACATCTTGAAGGACCCCGCCCCTAACACACACACACAGGATTCCTCCTCACCTCAGGGAAACTTCCATCATCCTCTGGAGCCATGGCTGGAGTTTCCTGGGGTAGGGTCAAATTACGTGGCATGGTAACCTTGGTTCTCTGGGCAGCTCCAAGCTCAGTGTTCCTCTGTGAATTCAGGCAGGGCTGGTGGAAGGGGTGACCTGAGTCTGGAAGAAGATCTGGCCCAGGAATCCTCAGTGGTAACCACAGAGCCTGGAAAAATGAAGTCCTCGTGGTCAGTCCTTCATCATTCATCCTAAGGATAACACCCAAGGTTGACCTCTGGCTTCTACGTGCACATGCACATAGGTCTACACACACATGAACACACATACATACATGTGCACATACCACTTGTACTCATAAAAAAAGCAGGGCTGAGGAGGATGGAAAGTTTAAGAAAGTTGAACAAAGTCTGGGCTAGGTATTAATGATGGGAAACTACGGGAAAACCCACACAGCTTGGAGTAACGTTACTTCCTGACCACATTCTGCCACCTCTCAGCTATGACGATAGGAAGTTACTTCAGATTTAGTTTTTAAAAAATGAGGATGGCTGGGCGTGGTAGTGCACGCCTTTCATCCCAGCACTTGGGAGGCAGAGGCAGGAGGATTGCCGTGAGTTCAAGGCCACCCTGAGACTACAAAGTGAGTTCCAGGTCAGCCTGGACCCTACCTCGAAAAAAAAAGGATGAAAATGCTTATCTTAGTTATAAAAATTAAGTAAAGACAGGTGTGGTGGTGCACACCTTTAGTCCCAGCAATGGAAGGGGTGAGGTAAAAGGATCACTGTGAGTTCTAGGCCAACGTGGGGCTTGAATGAGACAGTCTCAAAACAAAAACAAAATGAGAAGATGATTCTAATAATGTGCCCACTACAGTGACAAGAATTGTGCAGTGAATGTTCGCCATCACCATCAAATAGTAAGACAACAGAAAGACAATGTAATTACAGTAAGTAAAACAGTTTGTCAGGGGTGGTTGTGCACGCCTTCAATCCCAGGAGACAGAGGTAGACTACATAGGGAACTCCAGGTCAGCCTGGGCTAGAGCGAGATCCTACCTCAAAAACAAAACAAAGAGGGCTGGAGAGATGGCTCAGCGGTTAAGGCACTTGCCTCCAGTGCCTAAGGCCCTGGGTTCAATTCCCCAGGACCCACATGGGCCAGACCCACAAGGTGTGGCCCTGGTGCACTCTCTCTCTCTCTCTCTCTCTCTGCTTGAAAATGAATAAATAAAATATTTAAAAAAACAGAGAGAGAGAAAAAAAGGAAAGTAAATAGACAATACTGATTTACAAATACAACAAAGTGGTATTCTATGGAGTCACCTAAGACATCAGAGCATGGTTAGTGCTGACATAACTGCCCCCACTCAGAACAAAACAAAAAAGATCAACCATCACATAAGACGTAGTAATGATTAATATTATAAAATTATTCTATAAAATTATTATAACATTACTATTAATAACAGTAATGTTGATTAGCATTAACATTCAAGCAGGACTGAACATTTAAACACATGTACTTCTTAAAGCCCTATCCAAATATTAAAACACATTTTAGGAATGTTTGTATAACATTGTGGTGGGTTGGGTGGGATGGTAATACACAAGAGGAAATATAACCACTGTGAAAGAAAAAAACATTTCTGATCAGAAGATATTTACCTATTATAAGCTATTACATGTTAAAATGGCAAATAAAAATGAAATGTACATCCATATATATATTTCCATCAAGTGACAATGATTATTCACTGTGTAGTCTCAGGGTGGCCTGGAACTCACGGTGATCTTCCCACCTCTGCCTCCCAAGTGCTGGGATTAAAGGCGTGCGCCACCATACCTGACTCAACAATAATTGTTTGTAATGTTTTAAAACCAATCTAGGGGCTGGGGAGAGGGCTCGGTGGTTAAGAGAACTTGCAGCTTCAGCATGAGAGTGTCTTGCAGAGACAGTCAAGTTCAACCACCCAGAACCGACATAACATGATGGGTGTGGACACAGAATCAGGGATCCCAGTCCACAGGGGAGAGACAGACAACCCCAGGGCTGATGGACGGTAGTTCCAGGATGAAGACAATGGATGAGAGGGAAGAGAAGGACCCCAACCTTGTTCCTTGGGCTTTGCAGGTGCGCTGATGAGGCTCACCCATCTGCACATATCATACATCATACATATGTGCAAAACAAAAACCCAGGAGCTGGGGGTGTGCTTGCCTAGTATGTCCATACATGGGTTCAATCCCAGCACTGCAGAAAACCAGGTGTGGTGGTAGAAGTTCAAGGTCATCCTTAACTACATATTGAGTTTCAGAACAGCCTGGAACAAAGAAGATCCTACCTCAAAAAAAAAAATTTTTTTTTTTTTGGTTTTTCGAGGTAGGGTCTCCCTCCAGCCCAGGCTGACCTGGAATTCACTCTGTAGTCTCAGGCTGGCCTCGAACTCACGGTGATCCTCTTACCTCTGCCTCCCGAGTGCTGGGATTAAAGGCGTGCGCCACCATGCCCAGCTAAGAACAAAATTTTTTAATCTAGTAATTATTTCATAACAAGCCAGAAAAAACTTGATAAAGGATAGAAATTTTTCAAAAAAAAAAAGAAAATTCAAATGCAATTTATGCATCGCAGCAATTAAATATAATTCCAAGGTGGGCATGGTGGCCCACATCTTTAATCCCAGCACTTGGGAGGCAGAATTAAACGGCTGGTGTGAGTTTGAGGCCAGCTGAGATTACATAGTGAATTCCAGGTCAGCCTGGGCTAGAGGGAGACCCCACCTTGAAAAAATATACATATATACATATATATACAAGTATATATATTATGTATGTGTGTGTAAAATTTCCCTTCCAAATTAAAAAAAGCAAAAACACCCAGTGCTGCTGGAGACCGTAAAGTTATTTTATAAATTGTTATCAGTGTGTTTATGTGTGTAGAAATCATCTCAGGGAGTTGGCTCTCTCCTTCCACCTTGTTGAAGACAAGGTCTCTCTTGCTGGTAAACACATTCTCTTCTAAAGTGATGATGGGAGCTTGAGGAGCTATAATATCTTGTCATCTACCATTAAAAACACACATGTTCATAATAATATAATTTAAAACATATAGAGCAGAAAATGACAGGAGAAAGGATAGGTGGGCAAATCAGCTCTCCATTGTGAGCAATTTATCATCCCCTGCAATTAAGAAGATGAAAATTTAGCCAGGTGTGGTGGTGCAGGCCTCTAATCCCAGTACTCAGGAGGCAGAGGTAGGAGGATCGCCATGAGTTCAAGGCCACCCTGAGACTACAGAGTGAATTCCAGGTCAGCCTGGGCTAGAGCGAGACCCTACCTCGAAAAACCAAAAAAAAAAAAAAAAAAGATGAAAATTTGTAAGGACATATGACATATACTTAAAGTATATGTTTAATTAACATACAACAATATAACCTATGAGAGAACACATGTTTTATGCAACAGATGAAGTGATCTTGACATAGCACAAAAAATATTTTTTCAACTCCAGCATTACCCAGAAACATTATTTGAAACTGAAAATGGACTTCAAAATGACTTATGAATAAAACACACACAGAGACACACAGACACACTAAAGCTATCAACAGGAAGTCCGCTTAGGTTTGAATAAAGAAAAGGTTACAGGGCTGGAGAGATGGCTCAGCGGTTAAGGCACTTCCCTCCAGTGCCTAAGGCCCCAGGTTCAATTCCCCAGGACCCACATAAGCCAGACCCACAAGGTGGTGGCCTTGGTGTGCTCTCTCTCCTCTCTCTCTCTCTCTTTCTCTCTCTCTCTCTCTCCTCTGTATCTCTGTGCTTGAAAAAGAATATTTTTTTTAAAAAAGAAAAGGTTACATAACAAAGGCTGGGGCTCTTCACGTTAATGAAGAGCTGATCTCTCATCTCAGCTTAGAAAGCCCACCGACCCACACAGACCTGTCACCGAGCACGCGTTGCCATCACTGACCCCCCCAACCCCCTAAAAAATCCTAATAATTCATTTCATTGCCAGCAAAGCCTCGATCGACACAACGGAACCCAGAACCCATCCCTACCTCCAAACTCTCCCCACATCACCGGCTCCAGCTCATCCACCACCTTCTCAGGCTGGTCTTTAAAATACACAAATCCTCCTCGTAGAAGCTCATCAAGAGCCTCCCAGGACGACTTCCGGCCTGATTCTAAAGCTCTCTGATTGGGCTGTAGGGCCGCGCATGCGCTGTCACCGACCCCGCCCCGCCTGCAGGTCAACAGGGTGCAGGTTAAATCTGCAGCGTCCATAAATTCCGTAAGGGGCGCTGTTGAGCAGAAACATGGCGGCGCCCACACGCCACAGATGGGCGCCGCCATCTTGGAAGCTTATTGATTCCGTACAACGGTGGAAAGGGCCCCCAGCCAGGTGTCAAAGGTAGGCGAGGGATTCTCGCGTGGAATGCAAGACTGTGGCCCTAGGGTGAGCCGCTTCTGGGGAGAAAAAGGTACCGCGCGGGGCGGGGCGGGAGGTTCGTTATTCCATTTTGGAGAAACCAGGGAATATAGGCTGTCAAGGAGGAAAAGATATTAAGGAGGGGGGGTCGTGGGAGAAACCACTGGGAAATGAATATAAATAAGTAACCTTTAATTAAGAAAGAAAAAGAATAGTGTTAATGCTGGGGTTGATGACGCAAAGCCTGTAAACACCTTGGGAGGCTGAGTCAGGAGGGGCTGTGGAGGTGGTTCAGCGGTTAAGGTGCTCGTCTGTCTGCCTGCCATGCTTAACGATCCAAGTTCGATTCCCCAGCCCCCACGTATGCAGTCCATTTGCAGCTATTAGTATATTGTTTTAAAAATATTTTCACCACCCGCTAAAAGAAGCTTCTATGTTATCATCGGTCACCATTCCCCCTAACTCTGCCAGGCATTTATTTATTTATTATTTTGGTTTTTCCAGGCTGACCTGGAATTCACCATGCCGTCTCAAGCTGGCCTCGAACTCGCGGCGATCCTCCCACCCGAGTGCTGGGATCCAAGGGGCGCCGCCACGCCCAGCCTTCCGCCAGGTTTTCATCACTAACAATCTCCGCCTCCGTGAACGTCGCTTTTCTGGAGACGCCGTAGAAATGGATCGTGAATCGTGCCGTGGACGAAGTCAAAATTGGCCATTCTGTCAGTGATTCCACCGCGATTCCAACTCCCCGCGAAGCCCACGATCCAGGCGGCCTCCCGCCTCTCGCGCCGGCTCACTGCTGACAGCGATGCTCAGCCAACTTTCTTCTCCAGGTCCCCGGACTACATTTCCCAGAAACCAGCGCGGCACACGCAACTTCCGGTGGGGACCCCATGCCTCTGGGTATAATGACCAAGAACTCGTAGATGGTGGCGCGAGCCATGGAGAACTCATGGAGAACGTCATGCGAGGCCCACCCAGAGCCTGGCCCTGGACCCAGGAGATTCGAGTTCGTGACCCGAGTATGGACGGTGGTCCCTCAGCCCGGCACCCGGCCGCGCGCGGCGGCGAGCCGAGGACGAGCGCCATTTTCCTGGAGAGGTCCTCCGAGGACTACATTTCCCAGAGTCCTTCGCGCAGCCAGCAGCCCCCCCCTGGCTCGCCGGGGACCCTCGGCCTCCGGGCGAAGGGGAAGTGCGTGGCGCGACCTCGAGCCTTGGGCTCCGCGCGGTTCCGCAGGTGGGTCGCTGCGGTCGGAGGGATGCCCCAGGGGGAGCCGGGGTGTCGCCTGTTGGCGTGGAGCAGGTTCGGGACGCTGTCGCGGGTGTGCGTGACCTTGTGTGACTGCGGGGTGCAGCGGCACGTTCCTCTGGTGGGTGTGTCCCTTGACCGAGCATGCGCCAAGCGCTGCGTGCCTATGTGCACTTTCTCCCTAGGGATGGGTGGGTGATAACTGTGGCTGTGCGTGGGTGTGCTGTTCTCGAGCCTGGGCCCCACGTGTAACGGTGTACGTGCGTGCACGGAGTGCGTACCGGATGCCAGTGCCCGTGGGAGGATGTGCGTGCACGGCGTGCGTATCAGATGCCAGTGCCCGTGGGAGGATGTGCACGCCCACTGTGTGCGTGCCCACTGTGTGCCTGGATGCAAGTGCCTGTGTGAGGATATGCTCGCTCACTGTGTGTGCCCAGTTGCCAGTGCCCGTGTGAGAATGTGCGTGCCCACTGTGCATGCCCGGATGCCAATGCCTGTGTGAGGATGTGCGTGCACACTGTGTGCCCGGGTGCCAGTGCCCATGTGAGGATATGTGTGCCCACTGTGCATGCCCGGATGACAATGCCTGTGTGAGGATGTGTGTGCACACTGTGTGCCCGGATGCCAATGCCCGTGTGAGGATGTGCATGCCCACTGTGCACGCCCGGATGCCAATGCCTGTGTGAGGATGTGCATGCCCACTGTGTGTGCCCGATGCCAGTGCCCTGTGATGATGTGTGTGCCTGGATCCCAGTGCCCGTGTGAGAATGTGTGTGCCCACTGTGTGTGTGCCCAGATGCCTGTGCCCGTGTGAGGATGTGTGCACCTACTGTGCGTGTTCTGGGTGCCAGTGCCCTGTGAGGATGTGCATGCACACTGTGTGTGCCCGGATGCCAGTGCCTGTGTGAAGATGTCCTATGAGCGTACACACTGTGTGTGCCTGGATGCTTATAATATTTTTTTGATTTTTGTTTTGAGACAGGGTCTCATGTAGCTCAGGCTGGCCTTAAACATCTGAATTCCGAGTTTCAGGTGTACAAATGCGTCTGCACACACATACATACATGTACACATGCATAAAACAATATCAAAACAGATTTAAGGGGATAAGAATAAGGCTTGCCTCTATGTATGAAGACATACTTATGTGGGAGGGGAAGTGTGTTGGATATGTTTTTTAACCAGTGACAAAAACAGCTTAAGGTAGGAAAGTTTTGCTTTGACTAAGTTTCATGGTGTCCCATGGTTGCCTGACCTTGTGCTTCGGAAGAGCATCATGGTGGTGGGAACATGAGGCAAAGGAGGGGGGGCTCATTTCTTGGTGAAACGGAAGCTGGGGAAGAATCAGGAAGGGGTCAGGGACTCCCTGTGACCTGCTACCTCCAGCCTGACCCTGTCTCCTAAAGTTCCCTGAGCCTCCCAAAACAGTGCCACCAGCTGGAAACCAAGCCCCCAACACGTGAGCCTTCTTGAGGATGGGGAACTTCCTAGCCACACCATAGCAGGAAGCCAAAAGATTTCATTAGGGAAGTCACTGGGCCTCCATTTGTCTATACGGTGCTCCTTGCCAAGGGGCATGGTTTCAGTGAGCCTGGCAAGGCCTCCTGGCAGCTGAGAGAAAACATTGGTCAGGGGATCTCATAGCAGCTTGGTCTTGGGCTCAGCAGTTACATCACTAAGGCAGGCAAGGCCTGGCCAGAATCTGATGGAGGTAGAAACCTAAAGTTGGGAAAGGAGAGAATCTGGGCCCCCTTCCCACAGATCCAGCCTCCAGAACCTGTCCATTGCAGCTGAAGCCCAGGGCTTTGGGGTGGCTGTGGCTGTCTGCAATCCCAGTGTTTGGAATGTCAGTTCCAGGGTGACCTGTGCTACATGATGAGACCCTGTCTCAAGAAAAAGAAAGAAAAGGAACCAAGCCAAGAATAAAATAAAGGTAGTATTTCTTCTATATTGCACTAGCCGGAGTTGTCATAAGACCAAAGAAAGTGCCGATAATCACAGTTTTATGTGACCATTTTGAGAGCTGTAAGACCATGTCGTTTCTGCAGTTCCTTCCTTTGTCTTACCTTTCAGACACTGTCTCTGCCTTCTGAAGAGCAGCTTTGAGGAGGACTAACCATTTCCTGGGGCGTTGAAAGCCATGGCTCAGGTAAATGCACGCTACTTACCTTCCTGACATTCCCGTGTCTTGTTTTCATGTGAGCAAGGTGCAGTGGCACGAATGCCTGTAAACTCTGAAGTTGGAGGCAGGTGGATCATAAATTTGAAGCCAGTCTGTGTTATATATCAATATCCCATCTCAGAAAGAAAAACAAACAAAACCCCACATTTGGTCCTTATCCTGCCACTTCTCGCCAGCGCCCTCCACTGTCCCCATGGACTAGAAAATCCCATGGCACCCCTCAGTTACCCCTCTTTGCAACCAGCATTGTGTTTGCATTCAGTAAACGATGAGCATCTTTTCTCAGACCTCTTTCCCAGGCACTGAGATAGAAAGGAAATCTCGTGCTTAGGGAAGTGGTCTGAGCCAGCTAACTTTGAAACCCCAACCCCCACTCCCAAGGCTGACTTAACCTCCTCTGCAAGGCTCCACAACTCTCCCAAACTGCCACCAGCTGGGGACAAAGTATCAAAAACAAGAGCCTATGGGGAGGGGGGATTTTCATTCAGAGCACCGCAAGCATCTATGAAGTAAGTCAGTTTGGAGTTAAACAGGGACTGTGATGTCATGACAAGTTTCCCTGTGAACAGACATGAGTGCTGATTGGTTCTAGTGAGTTTGTTTAATTTATCAGTTGTTGCAATCACACAGAAAAAAGATTTTGGTTTTGAAAACTGAACCCAGGGCCTCGTGTACGCCAGGATCATACTCTTGCTAGTGAGCTACATCCCTTTTTTGACAGGGTCTTACTGTGTATCTCAGGCTGACCTTGAACTTTCAATATAACTCATGATCCTCCTGCCTCAGCCTCTAGTGCGGGGGTTACAGTCATGTTCCACCCTACTTAGCTTTCTGACATTATTTCTGACGTCCAAGGATGCCGATTCTCAGGGACAACCTAACCATGTAAACACAGTAATTTTTGAAGTATGTCTAGTGTCACACAGCTATCTTCTGTGTTTATTGTTCCAGAGACCTGTAATGTTCACTGATGTGTCCATAGACTTCTCTCAGGACGAGTGGGAGTGCCTGAGCCCTGCTCAGAAGGACTTGTACAGAGATGTGATGTTGGAGAACTATAACAATATGGTTTCAGTGGGTAAGGGTGTCTACAATAATTCAGTTTCCTCTGGAATGTCTGCCACTAATTCACAAATCAGTGGTCTC
>PVHP010005383.1:0-65585 GCA_004024765.1 Zapus hudsonius
TGTCGTCTTTTAAATACAAATGAAATGACTATATCAATACGGAGTCATGCTGTTAGAAGTACATAACATTCGAGTCAGGCTTGGAGTTAGGGAAACAAGAATCTGAAAGAAATGTCAGAATGTTGGTGTTTTCCTGGAGTCACTGTGCCCTATACAGTAGTATTTTATTTTTAAATAAAATTACATCTTTAAGAGATACAAAATTATATTCCAGCTATCAGACCAAGAATGGAAGGAGGAATAGAATATACTAACATTTTGCTGAATATAATAAATATTAATTTGATCAACTTATTTTCATTAAAAGAAAAAATAACATATATACATATAGTCATGTGAATGGATGTATACATGTTGAAAATGTCCCTATGAACCATATTTTACATAATAGTGAATAAAATATATATGCCTAAGATAAAGATTAGTTCATAATCATCTAATGCATAGAACTTTCATAAAATTATGGGATAAAACACTATTGCCAATAAAGCTATAGAATACTTTAAAGTAAAAAAAAAATAAGTGTTCAATAAATAATATATACAATATACTTATATAAACATTTTAAGAACCAATTCAAGATGGATATTTCTGGATATGTAGGAAATGCTGTTAAGAAAAAATATTAAGAAAATATAAAAATCACTTAAAGTTGAACTGGTGGGGTCAAGGGTTCAGCAGGTAAGAATGTTAGATGGGCAAGCATGAGAAGCTGAGTTCAGTCCTCGGCATCCACATAAAAAGCTGGGCACGACGGTACACATAGCCCCAGCCCTTAGGGGAGAGACAGGAGAATGGCTGGGGCCTGGTCAGCCAATCTAACTGAGAAGTGGCGAGCTCCAGGTTTAGGGAGACTCCTTCTCAAGAAAACAAGGAATAAGAGGACACCTCATGTCCTCTTCTGCCCTTTGCATGCATGTGTGTCTGTGCACACACTCTCTCACATACAGGTGCATATTATTCTCTCTCTCTCTCTCTCTCTCTCTCTCTCTCTCTCTCTCTCTCTCTTTCTCTCTCTTTCTCTCACACACACACCAAAATATTGAATTACTAACAAAGCTCATTTTAAAAAATAGACCTAGTCCCAAGGAAAAAGTTACAAGACAATTTAGCTTTTCCAGAAATTAGTAGAGTGCTACCTTATGTTAACAAGAAATAATATTGAACCCAAAATAGTTAGGTAATAAATCACAAGTTAACTGCTCTTATGAAGTCAAAAAAAGAGACTCAACAATATATGAAGAAAAGAACCTATCATGACTAAGTTTAATTTATCCCAAGAGACGGATAGTTTTTATGTAAAGGAGAAAATAAATCACAACAATTCCAGTTAATAATAATTCAGAAGCTGATTAGGACACTCCTTTATGTGTGTGAATGTGGGTGCATATGTGCCTCAGAGTCCAGAGGATAACCTCAGGTGTTGGGCCAACAAGTCTGTTGTTCACTTTAGAGTACATCAGGCTAGCTGGCCTGTGAGCTTCCAGGGATTATCCAGTTTCCACCTTCCACCTCTCCACGGGACAGCTAGGATTACAAACACACAACATCCAACATTATGTGGGTTCTGGGGATTTGAACTCAGTCTTCATGCTTGCTCAGCAAGAACTTTACCCACTGAACCATCTCCTCAGTCCATTTCTTCCATAGCAGTCATGTATAAAAAATGTACAGAAATTATATAAGGATAAAACTTCAAATGGGCTCCCTTAAAGATCAGGAAAAGGAGGCGATGCCAACCTCTACACCACGTGTCAGCATTTTTACACAGAACAGGAGTTTAAAGTGCAATGTGGAAATATCTTTTGGGGTGTGTGTATGGTGTGCAGAGGTGTCACCCCATGCAGAAGCCAGCAGAATATTTGGTGTCCTCCCTGATCACTCATTCACATGCTTCCTTGAGACCTAGTCTCTCATTGAATCAAGAGCTGTCATAGGTTGGCTGACCAGAGAGCCCCAGTCATATTCTCGTCTCTACTCCTCACAGAACTAGGGTTATAGGTGTGCACAGCCATGCCCAGTTGTTTATGTGAGAGCTGGGGAATAGAACTCAGGGAAAATCAGGCCCTTTCAGGCCCTCATGTTTGTGTGACAAGCTTTCTAACCCACTGAGTCATCTCTACAATCCCTGAAAATGTCTTTAGAATAATTAAGGCAGTTAAAAAGAGAAAGTGCTGGGATCAGCTCAAGCATGCACTCAGTGTGCATGGCTGAGGCCCTGGGTACCTTAAGATAAAGAAAAGAAGAGAAAGGGGCCACTCTGTGAAGGGGTTAACTACCTATCCCTGGACACGGGAAGAGGGAGCGTACCATAGTGGAAGAAGTCTGCAGCAGATGAACAAGGCCCTTTCTAAGGCCGAGATCCCTGCTTGGGAGCTGCGTGGAGAGAAGGATGATCTCGAGCTAAATCGAAGCAGAACAAGAAGGGAAAGAACAGAACGGCATCCCCTCCCCCAGCGACCTCAATCTTAATGGTCTGATATTCTTTAGGCCACAGTGATTTAAACACCCTCTTTCCTCTCTCCTGTTTCTTCTGTTTCCTTTGGAGGGGCTAAGGATCTGACTCAGGTAACTGCATGCTGGATGGTACTCTACCACCGGGCAGCATCACCAGCCAAACTTTGCCACTGAGTGAATTTCCACTAAATATATGGTGGGTCTTTCCACTGAATGTTCTCCCAACAGAACTGTTGATTTAGAATGAGTTTCCATCTTCAAATACATAATACCAACCTAGCCTCAGACTCAACAAGCAACACCATACCCAGACTGAGGGCCACATCCTTTCCCTTCACTGACATAATCCACCTCAAAAGCACTTGGGAAATATATAGGACACTGCATCCTCATGGCCAAGGCACCTCTTCCCCTCAGATGACAGCTGTCCCGTAAGTAGTTGCCACTCTTCCTAAAATCTGTTTTCTACATAGGAAGAATCATCTTTTAAAAACACAGGATTTTTGACATTCCCACTGCCCAAAAGCTTTCCAATGCTTCCTACTGAGATAGAATGAGGTCTGAATGACCAAAATGTCTCTAAGATCTGGCCTTTGCCTTCTCTCCAACCTCTCAAGTCATCCCATTTGATCATGTGTTAGCCACAAGGGCCTGCTTTTCTACTCTTCAAATACACTCAATTAGTTCCAGCCATATGCAGTTTCGTATTAGTGGTTTTCTTTGCCTAGAACATTCTTCTCCAGATGTGTATATGGCTGGACCCTTCTTGTCATCAAGGACTTGGTTTCCTTGAATATGACTTCCAGAAATGAATCTGACGTAGCCACCCATGCCTATCACAACACCTCATTTTATTTCTCTAATAGGAATTATCTCCAACATTTTCTTATCAATTTATAGCTTAATGTCTGCTGTGTCTGCCCAATGGTTTACAAGCTCCAGGGCAACAGAGGCACTGCCTATCATGCTTATTTGTCATGATGTCCCTGGTACCTCAGAAGAGAATCTGATATGCAGTGACAGCTATAGAAATATGCTGAATAAGCAAATTACTCCAGCTGTTATCAGGAATCTATATTAAAAACAAACAAATACTCAACTTTATATGGGGGCAATTTCTATAATTTCTTTAGTAAAGTCCAGTATTTTAATGATTTTACCCTGGTTTATACAAGTGGTATTCATGGTCAGCATCCAATCTGGAAGAAAGATTAAATTATATACACATGCTACCCGCATTTATGAAAGCTGAAAACCCTGCCAGTTTGGAAACAACATAAAGGCCGAAGGCTTTCAAGTTCCGACACTTACCCTCTGATAGCACTGGGGAAGAGTGTTCTCCAACACGGGAGGCGTTCTCTGCATTAATATGCCAACAGACTCTCTTAAAAGAGGAATAACACTAAGGAAAACACACCACAAAAAATTATTAAAGCCACATTCTGATAACCCCTTCTGCAAGATAGTAATAATACCCTTCAGAATAGAGAAAAAAATGCCAATGGCCCAAATTTTTCATGTAGTCACTGTTATAACTGAAAAAAAAAAAGAGCTATCTTGGTACACTTATCTAAGTAATACTGACAGTTATAATCTAAAGGAAAGTTATAGTAATGTAAAATTATAATCTAAAGAACAAAAGCTACAGGAATTGAGTAACACCGGAACACTTACTGTCAAACACCCCATGAGGTCAACCTTCCAGCCTAAATACATATCTCTATTTACATGTACTTATCTGGTAATACTGATAAAGAAAATACAAAACATTAATACATCCAATATTTATCAACCTGGTTATTTATCAGTCATACTTTATTATTTTAAAAATGTAGGAGCCTGGTTATTCCCATAGATGTAATAATTCAGTTTGTATGTGGTGACATAGTACATCTTGGGTATTGGGCTAAGTATACACGAAACATGCATGATGGTCAGGCTTTCTAACCTGGCTACACACTACATTCATCTTCCAGCTTGTTTTCTTTCCATTCCTAACACACAGAATCCGAACCTCTGAAGGAAAGTCCAGCAACCGCTGTGTTTATAAGGTTCTCTGGGCCATTCTAGTAAGTCACAAGGTGGCACAACACTCCACTGCCAACAGTGGACTGAGGGGAGGTTGGGAATTGCTTCATTACTTTTAACTCCCGAGCCAGTGTTCACTTTTAAGCTTAGTGAATCTCAAAGTGTCCAGAGTACAATTCTCTGTCTCACAGCTATAGGAGGTAGAGATCACAGGAGCATGAAAGTCTCATAGATGAGTGGAAGTTCAAGAGTGTTTCTGACAGATGAAAGGTAAGAGGAGACATCAATGAAGACCAAAGCCAGCAGGGACAATGCTTGCCTTGCTCACTATCATCTTCCCAGAGAGGCCTAGAAAAGTGCTCCTCACTAAGGCCTGTGAGAATCGTTGGACGAATGACCGAAAGATATGCAGATATAGCAAGCATTTTAGAATTTAAAGAAAGGGAAAAGACACAGGAAAGGAATTAGGAGTCTGTTCCCATACTGTAAGAATGGAGTGATACTTGGATAAAGACGGGTAAAAGTACGAACAAAAACAAAAAGAGAGTTAGAAACAGCTGGTGTCCCACTAGATATAGTGAAAGACACAGTGAGAGATATTAAGGCAAACACATTTCTAAGTGGAAATAGGAGCAAAGGCAGCAATGAAGATGGAAGGTTCAATGTGGATAACTCAAATTGAACCCAGTAAAAAGAATGTTTAAAGAGAGAAATTATCATAGATGAAGGGAAAGTAGTAAAAGTTTCCATAAAATATTAATATTTTATTTATTTATTTACAAGCCGAGAGAGAAAAAGAGAAAGGGAGAGAAAAACAACGGGTACACCAGGGCTTCATGTCACTGCAAACAAACTCCAGATGCATGCACCACTTTGTGCATCTGGCTTTACATGACTATTGGAGAGCTGAACCTAGGCTGGTAGGCTTTGCAAGCAAGTGCATTTAACTGCTGAGCCATCTCTCCAGCCCCCCAAATATTAACTCCTTCATCCTACTACACGTCTCTACAGTAATCTCCAGATCTTTCACTTGGAGTATTACAATAGCCTTCGAAGTATTCTCTGTGTCATCCTCAAGTCCACTAGCAAGGCGGCTTTCAACATGGCTCACGCCTCTCCCCCTGAGTTTGTACAGGAGAGGAGTCCTTCTGACGCCCTGAGCATGACCACAGAGATGTCGCCTGCAGGCTTCTGTCTTACCCACCCTCCCTCACAGCTGCCCATTGAGAGCATGTGATGAGCCGTCCTACTGGAAGACCCATGGAACATGAGATGGGAGGGATACCTCTGGAGAGGAGCTAAACTCAGCACCCCCCCCCCCAAGAAAGAACAGACCACTGTCAGCAACTATGTGACTGAAGCTAAGGAGGAGTCTTCCTCCGATGACCCTGGGAACAACTGCAGCCTTGGCTGACAACCTGAGACACCCTGAGCTAGAGTCATCCTGCCCACAGGCCCTGAACTACAGAGGCTGAAAGATAATAGTGCATTTCCACGTTTGGTATGCATCTATGGACAACTAGAATAACTGTTCTCTCTAGAGCGAAGAGAGTATCTACATAAGCACCTACCCCTTCTCACTAAATGTGTGTTAAAAGCTCCCTACTTCCTCAGAGATTGAGGATAAGTCCTTAAACACCGTATTGTTTCCCCTCCTCCACCCAGTCCCCTCTTTTCCGCCTACCCATTGTTGCGGTCAGCTTTCTAGTTGCTGCGCAGAAGAACCCAAACAAAAGTGGCTTGTGGAGGAATGGGTTTATTTGGCTTACAGACTCAAGGGGAGACTCCATTCTGGCAGGGAAAACAATGGCATGAGCAGAGGGGTGGACATCACCTCCACCACAGCACTGCAAACAGCGGCAGGAAGGTGTGCCAAACACTAGCAAGGGGAAGCTGGCTTATAACCCCATAAGCCCGCCCCCAACAACACAGCTTCATCGAGGTTGTAAAACCCAAACTGCCATCAGCTGAGGATCGATCTATCAGAACACATTCAATTGTTTGTGGGGGACACCTGTATCAAACCATGACACCATCTTTGCTCCATATTTTAAGCTCTTCAAATAGAGACATATGTGTCTATTATCTTCTGATGCTTCTTTCATGCTTTGGCTACTGCTGCAATGCTTGCCTAGAACAACCCTAAACTGCCCTTCAGTCTGGCTTCTACTTCTATTATTTCTTTGAAATCTCAAGTGTCACACCTTCAGGGTTTATTTACTGATCATAAACTTGTCCTTCAAGCTATAAATTGCCCCTTTACTGCTTCTATAAAAAAAATGCATGATTCCAGGCATGGTAGCACATGCCTTTAATCCCAACACTCAGGTCGCTGAGGCAGGCAACTGTAAATTCTAGGCCAGTGTGGGACACACAGCAAGACTCTGTCTCAAAAAAAAAAAAAAAATAGTAGAGGGAGCTGAAATGGTGGCTCAGTGGGTAAAGGCACTGCTATGGGAGCCTGACCACTAACTGGAGTTTGGATTCCAGAACCCATGTTAATCTGAGCACAGGTAGCACACACACCTGTGATCCAAGTGTGTCTACAAGAATCCTGAAGCTTGTGGGCCAACTGGAGTGCTGTTCACAGCAGCAAAACCAAGAGGGATCCTGTCTGAAGCAAGGTGGAGGAAGAAGAAAACCCACACCCCCACTTTGTCCTCAAACTTCCATATGAGCACGGTGGCACATATATGCCCATACTTACATACACACACATCACTGACATCTATGAAATTAGTATATTCCAAAATGATTAGGTTGTTTTCTTCTTCTCTATGCTGAAAACCACTGTAAGGAATGGATTACGGCTTCTTTCTACATGTGTCCCAGCACCTCAGTCAGAGTTCAGTACATAAGTGTGCATGGAACAGAATTTATGGCTGATCTCATTGAACACAATTAATTCATAAATCCAAGAGCACATCTTGGGCTGGAGGATAATGCTAAATCTTTTGGAATATGTGGAATTATGAACAGAAAGAGGCCCTAGTGAGGACAGTAAAAGCACAGTAAGTAAAGAATAAGAGAGGAGAGGCGTTTCTAGCAGCAATAACTGTCACAATATAGGAAGAAAAACATGAGGGGAAAGAGGCCACCAGGTGAAACACTGAAATACTGCTTGAGGCCTTCCCCTGTACACTTTCAAGATGAGCAAAAGCCATGTTGAAGAAAAACAATGAACAGTGTAGAAAGTGACTTTGACAGTGAGCAGTACCAGCTGTTCATTCGGTCCTCTGAAGAGTCTAACTGCTTCTATCTACTGTGCTATCATGAAATACACGCAGGTTCTCTGGACAAAACCAAAGAAACCACAATTAAATCATCATTTTTTTCTTCTCTCTATCCTCACTCTTTATATGTGGAACTTACAATATTTAGGCTTGTTTTCTTTCATTCATTACTGCATTTCAAATAGACAAAATAAAGTTTTCTTTGAACTATTATGTAAGGATAAAGAAACACATGTTTTCAAAAACTGCCTATCTCTTAAGGTTTAGGTATTTTGAACATTTTTTCCCCAATTTTATCCTAAGAAACTATACTAATTCCATGGACATATGGAGTGGAAATGACTCGTAAATGAAAATCACCGCATTGGAGTTCCATGGGGCCTACAGGCAGCTTCAGGCAAGTCACCTGACCTCCCAGCACAACTTTTCTTGTGTGGCAAAATTAACTAAAACTCCAACTTCCTCGGACCTCACCTCTCCAGGGAAGTGTCTGCAGCTTAGCTTTTCTTAGGGAACATAGTAACGTTCTCAGTCTTTAATGCTCAGGCATTTCACTGTTAATCAAGTGCACGAAAGCAAAGAACCAAAACTCAGGCAGTTTAGTAAAATCAATGGTAGAAACACACATTTGTTTTGCGTGCGTGCATACGTGTGTGTGTGTGTGTGTTGTGTGTGTGTAGGTCAGAGGTTGAATTCAGGTTTCCTTCTCAATTGCTCTCAACCTTCTCCTTTGAGACAGGGTCTCTCACTGAACTGATGGCTCACCCATCAGCTAGACTAGCTGGCCAGCCAGCCTCAGACTCCCTAGCATTGGAATGACAGGTACACTGCCATGCCTGACCTGGCATTTTTATGAGAGCCTTGGGGAATCAAATTTAAGTTCTTGTGCTTACGTAGCAGCACTTTATTGACTCAGCCACTTCCCAACCTCACACTCATTTTAAAACCACTAAGTACAAGGCATTATAACTAACATAAGAAAAAAACTAGAGCACATTTCTGAAGGGTCAGTTGTTGCCTCTATGGATTTGGCTAATCTATGAGAAGTGGAGTGGTGGCCTCCTTAGGTAAGCTTAAATACCTAATTGAATAATGGTAAGCACAAGGATATAGCACACTAATTTCCTCAACTGTGATTTTAAAATAATGCCACCATTCTGCTGTCAGAGCTGGAAAGTGACATGAAATCGTGATGGGGAAAGATACTCGTTCAATCACATAAAGATACAGAATTCAGAACCATGGTCAGTTTTTATAACATTTTCAAAAATTGTAAAATGTAAAAGAACACTAAGAAAATCTAGCTTTTGGCTTTTAAAAATTGTGTCTAGCTCAGGAGTTTGTGCCCATATTTTTCCGATTAACTATCGTAATGGGCAATTATAAAACAGATTTTAGCATGGATCTATCTAGCCATAATGAAAGGATATGGAGAAAAAGACAAGCTTAGCAAATTCCTGACTGAGCTAAGACTTAGAGCTGCATCCAAACCCATCAGTAAAAGTACAAGTAAGCATTTGGAAACAATTAGAGGTTCAATTCTGGTTGACTAACTCAAGTCTAGCTTTCACAATGAAACACAATTTTCCTATCATATATGAAAGGGATGAATCATTAGGTATGAGTTTATATGAACTAAATAAGGTAATGAAAAGTGGAACAGAAGTCAAATCTGTTAGCATACAATAAACGAAATTAATTTGAAAGTTTTATCCTTAAATTACAATAGATTTAAAGAGAAACAGCTATTCCTCTTTACAAACAGTAACTCTGCAAATGAAAATATATTCAAGTCTTCTTTCAAAAGCAGCTTTTAACAAAGATGCTCACCATATTTCAACAGTATATAACATCACCTAGCAGCAATTATAAGCAGAGCAAGCCAAAGGGAGTATATCATGAAAACTTGTTAAGAACTAACATACTTAACTAAAAATGTCAGAGTTAAAACTATTATTTAGATGTCAGAATACAATTAAAGCCGGGCACGGTGGCACATGACTTTACTCCCAGTGCTTGGGAGGCAGAAGTAGCAGGATCACTGTGAGTTTGAGGCCAGCCTGAGACTACAGAGTGAGATCCAGGTCAGCCTGGGCTAGAAATCCTACCATGAAAAAAACAACAAACATATTAAAAAAAAATCCAAGTATTGATTCAACTTTGTGAATTGGCTTATTAATTAATTCCTCCTCCACATTAAGGTCTTAGGGATTCTGGGAAGATGGCAGAGTGTTAGGACCTCCAGCGCAGGCAGAGGTAAATTACGCTGTCATGTCTTATATGACATATGTCATATATGTCTTAAAATACAGAAATGTAGAGAGAAAAAACCTGCACTTTTAAAAATAATGTAAATTTGAAGGTTTGGCACATGTCATATACTAAAAAAAAACTTTCAAAAAAGACAAAGAATATTGACTTATACAATTAATCCATAGTAGTGATTAATACAAATCTGGAATTTTATGAGCCTAGTAGAGTGCAGATCCCCAAAGGATGCTGTCTGGGAATGTTGTTTACTTATAATTACAATGAGCTTCTGAGACTTCTGGCTTAAACCAATGCCCATAATACAATGTGTCTGTATTATTCAGTAATAGGGACTGAGTAGTTGGGGCTCTTAGAACCTGAAGCTAGAGTCATGGAAAAGTTGTTCTTTTCCTTAAGCTTCTGGGACTCAGCTGTAACACCTAATGCAGCTGGTCTTTGGAACAAAAATATCACTGTATAACATCAAGATAGTCAATAATAACATTTTTGTTTAGATAGCAGTTAATAGCTTTTAAAGTGATTTCATAATTTTTTTTTTCCAATTTGATCCTCACAAGAGCCTTAAGTAACCTTAAGAAAAGACTGAAATCACAGAATCTCAGATGAGGGCAAGTTCATGATGATGTGGAGCGACAATCTGTTTTTCCCAAATGAGAAAATCTACTGAGGGAAGTTAAGACAACTTGTTCTTTGTTACTAGAACCTGGAGCAGAAGCAATTTTGTTGAGACTGAGCCAAGACTAAAGCCTTCTGCATGGACCACAGCACGGGAAGTTAAGACAACTTGTTCTTTGTTACTAGAACCTGGAGCAGAAGCAATTTTGTTGAGACTGAGCCAAGACTAAAGCCTTCTGCATGGACCGCAGCACCTCATCAGACTTAAGCCCCTAGGGTGAAGGTCACAGGATACTCTCTTCCCAGCACCTGCCATGGTTCCTGGAATGTAAGCATTTAACACAACACACTGGCTGAATATGTTATCTATGTAGAAATTCCAATGTGAATGGACATGTAGAATAGCTTTCACTTACTGACATTCATCCCTTCAAAACAGACGGTCATTCCCAGGAAAAAAACTTCTGGTTTTTTGGCTCAGTGGGTATAGTGTTTGCATAAGGTCCAGAGTGTGGATCCCAAGCACCAGCATAAAAGCCGGCACAGCACAGCAGTGTGCACCTGAAATCACAGCACCGAGGAGGCAAAGACAAGCATATTCCCTGGGGCTTGCTGGATAGCTAGCCAGTCTAGCTGAATGGGTGAGTGCAAATTTAGCGAGAGACCCTGTTTCAAAAGATATTTCTTGATGTGCTATTACTTAATCAATGGCAAATGCAGGTGTCAATATGCTAGTATTGCCAGATTTCTCTTCAAAGTGATGCCATTCTTATCTAAGTGTGAAGAGTGCCTGTTTGACCTAGAGCCTGACCAGAGCCTTGTCAGTGACATGTGATGTCTCATTGGAGTTTTGATTTGCCTCTCCTTCTTATGAGTGGGACTGAACTACCTTTATGTGTGCATGTCACCTGTAGTGTCTTTTCCAGTGAACTAAATGAACTTCCACTTCCTCCTATTCCCCACCCCTACCCCATGCTAGGGATTGAGCCTAGGCATTATTCATGCTAAGTGAGCACTCCAGTACGGAGCTAGGCCCGTACTGTATTTATGCTTACAGGCTCAGCTATATTAGTTATAGCTTCACACGCCTTCTGACATTCCTTACACTGTGTCTTCCTGTGCCACAGTTCTTTTCATTATTAATGTAGGTGAACTCATCAACCCTCCTTCAGTGACTTTCTAGGTTTCCAGCCATAGTCATCCTGGATATTCCCACTTGATGAAGTCATCCAGCAATACTTTAATACTAACACAGTTTCATGCTTTACTTGTAAAGCTCTAATCCACTTGTAATTTCATGGGATAAGGTGGAGTTCCAAGTTTATCTTTCTCCAAATAGAGAGGTAGGAAATGTGGTTATTAAAAGGCCATCTTTCCCCCACTGATTTGTGATGCTGTTCCATCATTACTAAGGTCCTGTGGCACATAAATCTAGTTTTAATTTGTGAAAAGGGTCCATGTGTTGGTTTGTTTTGCAGGCGAATCATTTTTAATTATGAAGACTTTCCATTTTCTATCCTCTCCAGCAGGTTTACCAGCCACTTTCCCTGCTTGTTGTCCTGCCAATCTTACAAAACCTTTTACCAGCTCTTCCCTAATAAAACAAGGGATAAAACAAGTCCTGATGGTATTTCAGTAAGCTAGTTTTAAATATGGAAGTGCATGAAAGCACTGGCATGGTTATGATACTAACCTTTCAAGTATTGCAGGCTGCTTCGAATTCTACTTCTGTGCTTTTTATTTTACGTCTACATCATCTCTGTTGTTACTACTCAAAAGGTTCTTTTCTTTGTATCATTCTACTGGATTTTTTTTTTTTTTTGGTGCAGTGCTGGGAATTGAAACTAGGACTTCACATACACTAGGCAAGCACTGTACCCTGAACTACATGCCCCGGAATCTTTTATATATCCAAGAACCAAATTTTGTCAAGTTGCCTAGGCTGGCCCTGAACTCACTGTGTAGCTCAAACTGGCCTCAAACTAGTCCTACCATAGCCTCCTGAATAGCTGGTATTAAAGGCATGTGCTATCAGGTCTGGCTTAACTGGATCGTGCTTCTATATAACAGGCATGTCTTTTTGCATATCAATTTTATATTTGTAATTTTACCAAACTGTTTGTTATACTTTGTCTATCAACTCTCTTGGGTTTTCACAAATATATACTTTGCAAAAGAAGAAAAAATTTCAAGCCTGGGATACAGAGTGAGTTCCAGGTAACCCTGTACTAGAGGAAGACCTTACCTCAAAATGAATAAATAAATAGATGCTAGATACATAAAAATAAAAGATTTTAATTTTTAAGCTTCAAATAACTGCTCATCTAATACACATATAACAAATATATATGATATACAAAAGGTATAAAATATAATCTTGTCTGGTTCCCAATTTTGGCAAGAACATCTCCTGTGTTATACCCCACTGACAAAGACAGTGACTTTAGGGATGTGGTGATGTGGTGTCTGTAATCTGTCATGTAAAGCAAAGTCTATTCATTTCCAATTTTGAATGTTTTGTTTTTTTTTTTTTTAATCAGAAACGGATAATGCAGCCAGGTGCAGTAGTTCACAGTTGTCATCTGGGAAGTTGAGGCAGGAGGATCACTGCAAGTATAAGGCCAGCCTTTGGTGCACAGTGAGGTCTAGGCCAGCCTGAGCTCAACAAAACAAAACAAAAACGGGGGTGAGTGAAGAAAAGGAGGAAAAGAAGAAAGGAGAAGGGGTGGGCAAGAAGAGAGGAAAGGGAAGAAAAGAGTCTTGCATTTTTCCAAAAGTCTCTTTGGCATCTACAGTGAGGACATAGAGGACATGGCTTTGTCTCTAAGTTGTTTAATTAATAAATAATATTCAGAAGCTTTGTATACTCAATCATCTTTGCATTCTTGGAATAAACTCAAGTTGGACATTATTTCCAAAACACTTTTTGGAAATAGCATTCAATGTTCTGAACTGTAATAAATTTGCCGCTGAAGAACAAATATCATCAGAAAATATACAACTTGGAGCTAAGGCTTCCAGAAGTGGATTCAGCTTTCTAATGGCTTCGATGAATACAGAAACAATGATAACATTAGCTTGATTTATTATCATGAGCTAGAACCATACTGCTTTAAGAAAACATATTAAATATCTTGCCATAATACAAACTTGGAATAGATGAACACAGAAGGATATTAGGCCTGTGAGTCTAGAAGCCATGAATGAGACCCTGAGAGAGCAACAGGTATCCAGTGCTTGCTATGCGCTTTCCTACTCTACACTGACAAATATCAACACTCCAGGTATCTGGGTTAGGCATTCAGAATACAGAAGAGGTTTAGCTAACATACCTAAAGGTGACCCTCAGAGAATCATTTGAATATATAATCTTTTAGTCTTAAGAATTGGTAGTGTGTTTGAAGTGCTAAATAAGGAGATTTTCAGTTAATCGACTTTATTATTATAAAATATCCTGGGTAGGCCTGACTTAATCAGATGCAAACCCTTACAGGAAGGAAGGACAAGAACACTGCTTCAGGTCAGCTGCTCTCCGGATGACTTTGAAGAAGTGAGCCTCTAGGAGTCAAACAGCTGCAAGTTCAGGATTTCTGCTGACAACTGCATATGCTTTGCAGGATGAGCTGAGCCTCAGATGCCTCTGTAACCTCAGCCAACACATTGGTTAAACCCTGGGAAGCCTGGAGCAGAAAAGCCAGCTAGGCTATGCCCACCATTCTGCACTGGAAACTGTGAGGTAACTGACCAGCTTAAGACCATTCATCTAGTAGCCAGCTTTCCACTGCTCTCCTCCTACTTCACATTTACCATAAACAAAAACATATACCTTTCCTATACCCAAAATACTATACTAGAAAGTTGTGCCAGGGTTTAAAATCTTTGGGGTAGCAAAAATAAAGTATCTTATAAGCCTTTAGAAAAAGTAATATAAATGTAAGGATAGTTTTATGTGGTTCCTGTCTTATGATTCCTTTTAAGGTTAGAGACAAAGAATTCTGGCCTCCATCAGAGTATTCTGGGTTCAGCTATATTAGAAAGTGGGATGGCCAGAGTGGTGTTTAATTAATGCTCTCTCCTATCTGCCAAGCATTAACACAGAATATAGAATCCTGAGAGAAGGCCTATGACACTGCTGTCAGATAATAGTTAAAAGAGTCTGCACCTTTTACAATGTCATTTATTTGTACAATATACAGATCTTAAAGCTCTTAACTTTTTCAATGAGGAAATCTGGGAGTATTAGCTTAAAAAATAAATACCTTGAAGAATTTCAAGTGGTCAAAATTGGCATTAGAAAGCTTATATGAAGCTGGGCAAGGTGGTGCATGCCTATAACCCCATCACTGGGTAGGAGGTAGGAGGACCACCATGAGTTCAAGGCCAGTCTGGGCTATAGACTAAGTTCTAGGTCAGCCTGGGATAGAGTGAGACCCTGCCTCAAAACAACCAAAACAAAAAAGAAACCTTCCATAAAATCCTGTTCACTGTGATAGTATTCCAACAGTTCCCTGTATAGGCGCACTGTGCACCACAAAATGTACATGGTGGCAGAGACAGCACACATCTCTGAAGAACGACAGACCCAGCAATGGTGGAGGGAATTTACACAAGCTCTTCCAGTGATAGCAATGATACCATCGGCATAACTGTGGCAATGTGCCTATGCATATAACCCACGGGAAGTTATTCCATGGCTCAGAAGTTTCCAGACTGGTTACATCTATGCTTTATGCTTGACTTTAATTTGGGAACACTGTTTTATTTAAAAACAAAAACAAACTCCCCAAACCAAAGCACTAACTTTGGTTTCCAAGAGTAAAAGCTGACTTGTTTAAAGCAGATGTCATTATTACAGTTATTAATTATATGCTTATTAAAGTTATTAAGAATATATTAAGTATATGCCTTTTTAAAAAGTGCTGCGTGAAACAACTAGGTTTTGACAGAGTCAAAAAGTTGTCATAGAGCCTGGGCTACAGTGAGACCCTACCTCGAAAAACCAAAAAAAAAAAAAAAAAAACAGTTGTCATAGAGATATTAATATTTTTGTTTCATCAAAATGTGAAATATCCATTTCTCAGCTTTCTAAGATTATATGTAAAATGTGAAATGAGACTTTCATAGATAGGACTTTCTCTGACTGGCTTATTTGACCAATGAGGTTAACAACAAAGACTATCTCTGACAATTAGGTCGTATAGGCAGAAGATATTCTCATAAACCAAATGAGCTAAATCTGCACTACAAGGGCTGGGACAAAATACATTATACACATGGTTTAACATTTCAAACATAAGTGACACATATAAAATCACAACATCCAGTGCTGTGGATTATAAGGATAAATGTGCAGTTGAGCAGCATCATACTGGAATATATTGTTAGGACCTGTAGACCTGTTACCTTTTAAAATTATTTATTTATTCACAAGGAGAGAGAAAGTATAAACATGCCAGGGCTTCTTGCCACTGAAAACAAACTCCAGATACATGTGCTTAACTGAGTGGTTAAGCACTCTCCAGCCCTTTATTCACTGTTAATGCTATGAATTTCTCCCCAGCAATACTGGGCAAACCAATTATGACATGTTGATAGACAATGTTAAAAATGAAGAGCTATATAAACACTCAGATCAGAGGGATGATCTGGATGTGTTCCTCCAGGACGAGGCTTTCTTCCTTGCATGCAGTGAGGGAGTCTAAATACTTCCACAAGACTTCCTTGTTTTTCGCTATCTTTATAAAGCAACAGTTCAAATCTAAATGACCCCTGATTACCTCTTTTTAAGTCTCTAATGTCTAATTAGTTTTTGCTTTCTACTAATCTTTATTTTCCAGTCCAGAAAACTCATATTATATCCTTAAAATAGTCTGTTATATGAATAACTATTTTCCATTACTAGCCTTGGCTTTTTGCATACTAAGGTATCACGTGTCTTCACTCCATGAAGAGATGTATAACCATGTAATCATGAGAAACAGAAAGGAATTGAAAAAATGTATACTTAGGAATTGCAGGGTCCAGGAAGCAGAACCATAGCCCACAACTTTAATTCCTAATTGACATCAGAGTTTAACAAGTACTTCCATGCACAAAGAACACTAATGCCAAGCTGAACACAACAGCCACAGACCACTGCACTGGCAGGTGTATGCACACAGCAGACTACTGTATTAGACTACTGGCTAATACACTGCCCTCATTTCAGAAAACGGGGACTTGAGGAATTTAGTTGTATAGTATATAAATCATATAGGAAGGGAAGGAAGTTTCAGGAGAGAATCAGCATCCAAAATGAGACTTAAAGACTCCTCAGAACTGTGATGGGGAACAGAGAGGGAAGGAAAGTTCCAGATCACAATACTATGAACAAAGGTACAAAAGCAGCCATGTACAGGCACCCTCCCTAAATAACAGGCATGCTACAAAGAAATACATGGAAATACATGAAAAATAATTGTGCCTTGAAAAGCAGATGAGAGGCAGATAACAGAGCCCCTCAAGCATGTAAGCTTTGTTCTGTAAGCAGGAGTAAGGTCCCGCAGTTTCACAAACTTTCTGGAATAACTACTTGATTAAATTACCATTTTATAGTTAAAGTGTGCCTGGTTTTATTAGTCAGTTTTCCACCACTATAAAAATATTCTGAGATAATGAACTTCTAAAGAAAAATGGTTGATTTTGGCTTGGTTTCCATAATCAGGTAGATTCATAACCTTGAGGGCCCATGGCAAGGCAGCACATCATGGCGGAAAGGGCAAGGCTGAGGAAATCATTTTCTTCATGGACAGCGGGAGAGTAAAGTAAAGGAGAAGAAGAAGGCACTGGGGCCCCACTGTCTTCTTCAAGGACAGGCACCCAAAGGTGTAAGAATGGGTTCCGCTACCTCCCAGTCACACTGAGCTCAGGACATTTTACCATGTGGACTTTGGGGCACATGAGATCCAAACTAGACACGCATGCATTCTATCTATCGTCCAGCTCAGGAGTGTTTTTGCCTCTCCTACTACTAGATACACAGTCATTTTCATGCCGAGCTAATTCCACAGGCACATGCCCTGGCTTTATGTAAGTATTGGGGAATCTAAACCGGGCCAGCAGAATTTGAAAGCCACTTCCTTTACTAAGTCACCTTCCTGGACCCATTAATTTCTTCTTATTTTCCTTTTTATAACAGAACTATAAATTACAAAAAAAACTATGTTAAATTTTTCTTATTGGACTAACAACTCTAAAATATTTGTAGATAAAGAAATAATATTCTAAACACCAAGTCCATCAATTTACCTTATTCTCCAATAGTCAACGACCAAATTTACAATATTTCCTTAGAAAATCTAGTTTAAATCTGCCAATAACAAAAAGTGGTCAGGCTAAAGTGTGTAAATAGTATATTCTATAAATTCTCCTTTGAACAAAACAATCAAGTATAAAGTAATAATTGTTTGACATTCTTACTAATTTCACTAATTTCAGTGATGTTTAAAATGGAATGGATGAATTTCAGCAGTGGATTGCTGGGTAACTCACATTGGAGGATGGCACCTCAGAAGGCTCTTTTCAATTTATGCACAAGAGACTAGCTGAGCTCTGTGACCCTGTGCTTTCCTCAACAGATGTATACTTTAGGGTTTAAAATAGACTGTTGGAAAAGCCACATTTCCCCACAGAAAACAATGCCAAAGTAGTCAGGATCAACAGTGGCTACTTTAGAACATGGTTCTACCCTCTGATGTTAAACTGTAGCAATTCAACTATAAACATGTGTTAAGGGAAAAACATCAGTAAAAACAACCTACTTGTGATAAGCTTGTCAACTTGATGTAGGTTTTTTATATTCTAGATTAGGTTATTTGAAGTATGAATGCCAAACCTAAAAATCATCTGGGCAACATCGTTTAATGGGAAGGGTATACTGGACCACATGAAAATATATAAAAAAAAAAGTGGTGGCTGAGCACAAAGCAAGCATGCGTCACTCTGTTTCCTCACTGTGGACTGAATGTCACCAGCTGTCTCAAGTTCCTGCCACTATGTAGGCCTTACACATCATAAAGGACTTATAACCTCAAACTGTAAACTGAATAAACCCTCCTTCCTTAAGTCGCTTCTTGACAGGTATATGGTCTCTGCAACAAAAAAGTAATATACCACTCTGTACAATAACCAAAAAAAAAAAAAAAAAAAAAAAAAAAAAAACCCTGCCTGCTCTTCATTGGCCAGGGCACAACCCTATGCCTAGCCCCCAAAGAGCAATTCATAAAAACAGTTGTAGCCATTTACATGCACTACAGTTGAGGCATATTTATAAACCTGTGTGTGTGTATGTGTGTGTGTGTGTGCGCGCGCTCATGCAGCTGACAGGGAAAATGGAAATTTTGCTTAAGTCAAAAATTTCTAAATGTATTTATTTTGGTTTATTGCTGATGGGAAAATACCTGTTGTATCCCCAGAATCTAACAAAATGCCAGGAACAAAGCCGGTGGCTGAGTACACTACTATTTGTTAAATAATATTCTTACATATTTCTAAAGTTCAAATTTCTTTCTAGCATTTCTGTGCTATTTGACTCCTTGTAATAGTTCTCAGATTCTCTGCCAGCTGTGTGTGCATCTGTGTGTGTGCTCATCAGTGCATATGTGCAGGTGGAGGCCAGAGATCAATATCAGATATCTTCCACAATCTCTCTCTACCTTATTTTTTAAGTCAGAGGCAATTTCTCTCAAATTGCTAGTTAAGAAAGAATGTTAGACTTGGTAGTATTTACAAATACACTCAGGCTAATGGCTTTAAATATGAGTTAAAAACATGACTTTAGACATTAATGTTCTAATATGTTCAATTTTGCAATACGAGGACATGTAAGCAGCAAGTTAAAATTCAGGTAAGTTGTTTACTCTTATCTTATATCCCCAAAAGTATAGTTCATAAATTAAACCACTTGAAAGGCTAACCACAACGGAAATAGTTAGGAAACACCCAAAAACAATTTTGAAAAAGATAGGGAAAGTAGCTTTCTACCAGAATGGCACATTTATAATGCTGTTTGTGTTGTGACAATTCTTTCCATTTTTTCCCCCTCTGCTTGTGGCCATCTATTTCATTTCAAAACCTTGGGGAGTGTGCCTCTGAAAAACAGAGTAGTTTTCCTTCAATATGGTAAGAAATAAGCATATTGTTTTAAAATCTTTTATACCAAATAAAAAAGACTTTCCCTGGGTCTTACACAGATTTTCTTTGCGTACCCAATGATGATGACGTACGAAAATGAAGTACCAAAGCACCCCAAGATGCTAACTGGCAAATCATAGAAAACTGATTACAATGCTCATTTCTGTGTCTCTTTATAGGTCTGTTTCTGTCATCCTTTTTATTTAAAGGAAAAAACCATCAAGCTACAGATTTATGCTAATGACATAATTTTAAGGTTGCAATAAGATTCAAATACAATTATTCATATTTTCATTCTAAATTATAAATTCACTTTCAAATCCAACTCACTTTACTAATGGAAAAAAAAAGTAAGGGAGTTAAACTATTCTGAAATCTCTTACAGGAAGATAATAAAATAAATAAATATTTTCAGATAATAAAAAAAATATACCCTCACTGTTTTATTCAATCTCTTGTTTTTTTGTTTTGTTTTGTTTTGTTTTGTTGTGTTGTGTTTTTTACTGGGAAACAAAATAAATCACAGTACAATCAGTTTGATCCAGAAACTTTGATCATCCTTGGTCTGTTGTCATGGTTTGATCCATGTGTTCCCCACAAACAAATGAATGTGTTCTCAGTGATCGATCCTCAGCTGATGGCAGTTCAGGTATTAGAACCTCGCTGGAGCTGCGTTGTTGGGGGCAGGCTTATGGGGGTTATAAGCCAGCTTCCCCTTGCCAGTGTTTGGCACACTTTCCTGCCATTTTTTGCAGTGCTATGGCGGAGGTGATGTCAACCCCTCTGCTCATGCCATTGTTTTCCCTGCCAGGATGGAGTCTCCCCTCGAGTCCATAAGCCTAATAAACCCATTCCTCCACAAGCTGCTTTTGCTTGGGTCCTTTCTGCGCAGCAACAAGAAAGCTGACTGCAACACCTGTGTTAGAAAAGGCTGAAAGAAAGACCGTCTGTAGGAAAGCACTTGTGACGTGAAAACAGAACACTGGGCAGCCTGGACAGGGCAGGACAGACTTCGCTGCACATTTCTAATGGAGCAACCTACTACCACAACACGTAGTGAGGGTAGAAGGAGGCCTAGTCGATAGCCCAAGCTGCCCTCAAATTCTCAGTCACTTAGCATCCCAGGTGTTAGCACCACAGAGAGTATCTAGAACTCTCTGCTGTCTAGGTAGAAGGATGAGTGCTTCTTCTAATGGAAGCTGCCAGTATTTTTTATCTTTCCTTTTTTTTTTGATATTTTTTAAAACTTTGTATTGGCGAAATCCATACATACAATTCTCTCCCATCACCTGTCTTTGGGTTTTTAGAGACAGGGTCTTACTGTGTAGCTCAAGTTGACCTTCTGCAACATCCTCCTACCTCAGTCACCTGGGATGACAGGTATATACATGGCTTCAAAAATCACCTTGTTTACTCTCCCTTGTTGAGTATTTTAAAAGTTTACATGTAGTCCTGAAAATTAGGTTAGCTAATTAAACTCAGCCAATTTGAAAAGCACATCAGAGTAATTGCCTTATAAATATTTCATTATTACATTAGCATGTATATAAACTAAGTTTGCTTTGTTACTAAATAAATTGGTGGAGCTAGATGGTATTTATATTGTGCTTCAGAGATACTTCGTTTGAAAAATTGCTATCCATTTTAAAAAAATGCATGTTGGTTAAGACATGATTCAGAAATGATGGTTTATTTTAAAGAAATTAGGAAAGACACACAATTTTAAATATATACATCCAGACAGATGCAATTATTACTTGGGAATATACAAGCACACATGTTATATATTTCTTCTCATACACGTTACAACAAATATGTTTTCAATTCGAACTTTCTAAAAGAAGCAATTATTCTTGTGTGGCTTTGTTCCTTGTTACTAAGTAAGGCTTTTTCTTTCATTACCTAATAAATCTCAAAATTTCTTCATCTAAAATAATGGCCGAGTCACTAACTTGCCTCTGGACTCTGCATATGATGGTATAACAGTCAATGTGATAGGTCCTAGGATTGCTGTGAGGGATTATCTAGATTGGGTTAGCCTGTGGGCATGCCTGTGAAAGATTGTTATACTCAGGTTAATTGAGGTGGGAAGACCCATCTTATCTGTGGGCAGCACCATTTCACAGGTTGGGGTCCTGGACTGTATAGAAAGGAGAGCTGGCTGAGCAGCATTGATGGTTTTCTGCTTCCTCACTATGGACTGAATGTGACCAGCTCCTGCCACGATGGGCTGCAAGATGAAATCAACTTCCTACCTTAACTGATTTTTGTCCCAGCAATGAGAAGGTGACTAACACATTGTGAATGCTTTGGTGGTGGCCATGGTCAATAGAACATATAGTAGAAAATCAAAAACAGTTAATAAATACGTGTTAACACACCTGTAACAAATAGTCAACAGCAGTTATGAACCTGTGTTTTAACTTCTTTATGTTTTCACATTTTCCTTACTCTATAAATCAAGTAGGCAAAAATAAATCTTACTAAAAGCATAATTGGAGATATACAATGCAAAAAAAATTATGATAAAGAAAACAAAATCAAAGATGCCCAAAGTAAAAAAAAAATCCAAAAGTAAGCCCACAAATATTAAACATGGGTGTCTTCTCTGTTACAGTTAATTTTTCCCTTTATTTTACTAATACATTTTTTGTCAGCCTAATTAAAGTCTCCCCTTTCATCTTGTTTCTTAAAACAGGGCTTGACCCTGCAGTCCTGTATGGCCTGAGACCTGCTGGGCTGAGCAAGCAGGTCTTCCTGAATCCGCTGCCCAGGTGCTGAGAGTACAGGTGTGTGCCATCATTTTGTCTTACAAATCTACTTTAAAACTTGCAATTTCCATTAAATCCCCTGCATCTTTTCAGAACGTAAAGGAAACTGTCCGTGGTAATTACCATCACCTGAGTGAGTCTTACCTGGAACACAATTAAGAAGTGCTATGTTCTCTCTTACACACCTTTTCTCTCCCCTTACCTACCATACACGAATTATGTTAACATAATTCCTTAAAATTATCTATTCCTTTACAGTTATGTAACACACATTTAAAATTGTGGAGCTTCTACTCTCCGCCCTGCTTGTGGAGATAACTCCCATCTAAGTGCTCACAAGCTTTAGACAAGATAAGAGTGCAGTCATTCTTATAGGTCAAGTGTTAGGGTTTCTTATGTAGGCTTATAGGGAGACAAAATGGTCTTCCCTACTACTGTGTAGATCACTGGTATTCCATAGCCTTCCATTCCATCACAGCAGATTAGTCCATCCTCCCTGAATGCCAGTGTTACCATTCTTTCTCTTGCATGTGCTTGTGTACGTATGTGTATGTGTGTGGTGCATGTAAGTATATAGATGTTCTTGGTGCATGCATGTGTCTGTAGGATGACATGTATGTGCAGGTATGTGTGCACAGAAGTAGAGGCCAGAGGACCAAGTTGGCTGCTATCTTCAGGAATAAATGTGAATGTCCCCACAGCCTCAAGTGTTTGTGATTAGGCTTCCTACGTAATCCCCAGCTGGTGGTGGTGTGCTTCTGGGGGTGGACTTTGGGGTTGATTTTAGTCAAGCCTACAGGGTGTTTTGAGTGAGCCAGACAGGCTGTCCTGTCTCCCAGCCACTGAAGGATGCAGAGGCGGGCCAGCTGCCTGCTTGTGCTATGCTTCTGCCCAGATGAAGCTTCCCTGGAAACCATAAGCCTGAAGTACATCTTTTCCTCCCATAGGCTGCTTCTGTCTGGTTGCTTTGTCCCAGCAACAAAGAGGGAATTGCAATAAGGTACAAGCTGGGCAGATTATTCCCTCCCCACCCACATGGAATACCAGGGTTACATGCCTGACTATGTATATATGTATATATGTATATGTGATCATGTTTGTGGGTATGTGTGCATACGTAGGCTCATGTGCACCCCTGGAAGCCACAGGACAACCTTGGGTGTTATCCACAAGAAGGCCAGCTCCTGCTTTTTGATACAGGGTACTCATTGGCCTGAAGTTCACCAATTACACTAAACAGATAAACCAGAGAGCTCCAAAGATCTTCCTGTCTCCACCTCCTGAGCACTGGGATTACAGGCTATGATGGTTAAATTTTGTTGTCAACTTGACTTTTTTTTAATTGTCCATAATGAGTTACAACATTTAGTGGGCAAACAATGAGTTGTTATCCCCAATTCCCCGCTGCCCTCCTCTCCCCCCTCCACTGGATAACCTCCTCCATGGGTCATCTAGATCATCAACTTGACTTTTTTAGTAATCTTGGGTGGGTCTCTGAGGATGTTTACAGGAAGGAAACCTCTCAGTAGGGGGCAGGATGTAAAGAATCTCGGGATAACTAGAAACAAACTTTCCTTTTTGAGGGGACAGTGCAAGAGGGAAATTCCAGAGACTCAGGAAATAAACAAGTCTGGGAAAGGGTTGCAAGACCCCACCCTAAGGCTATATAAAAGGGAAGAAATTCTCTCCCGGGCCCCTACCTGTTTTGTTGTGTCTGTTGGTGATGGGTTTTTCTCTCTCTGCTTGGACCTGTGAAAGGGGGTATATTTTTCACCATTATGGAATTTCCCGTGTATCTGAAGCTTCAATAAATCCTTTCCTCCCATAAACCGTGCTAGGACACAGGCATATGCCATGATACCAGGAATTTTTCATGAGTACTGAGTATCAAACTCAGGCCTTCATGCTTGCAAAGCAGGCATTTACCTACTGAACTTTCTCACTAGCCCTACCAGGTTACAATTTATGATCATTCACTTTCAGTCAGTGAAGACTTTAACAATGGGCTTATCATCTGTCCACCTCCACCTTAAAATTTAGGCCACAAATCAAGTGTATCACAGTCACATTTTTTACAAAGCCTGTTTATCACTAACTTTAAACTTTAACTTCCACTCCTGTAATTCCTACCTCACATTTGTGTCACCAGCAGTATTCATTTGGCAAAATGCCAAACCTATTTGATCCAATTCTTTGTCTAGTCCACATCTTACCAAGCAAATAAGCAAGATTGGAGGAAAACATGCCACTGTGGTCGTTGTTTGCACTTTAAATTCATGACCACAAACCTCACAGTGGGTCCTGGTGCTGCCAGGCAGTCACAGTCCCCCTTTCCAGCAGGGGCAGCAGCTTTGAAAGGGAGCTGACCGTCTGCTCCGCTTCCACGCTCTCTGGAAGCTGCTCCCATCAGGCTTCCGGTCTCAGTACTCTTCTGAGTGACTGGTCCAAGCTGCCCATCACTCCCAGGAGCATTTGACAGGGTTGGTGACTGTCCTGTTTCTTACACTTTCTTCGCATGGCATCTTCTGCAATGCTACGCCCTTCCCCCAACCATGCTGAGCTGCACTTGCTCTTTGCTGCTGCCATTGCCTCCTGCTCCTCATCCCCCACCCCCAGCCCAGTCCTCAGACCTCCTTCTACTCATTCCCTGGGCAAGCTCTTCCAGTCTCATGCCTTTAAATATCACATATGAGCTGATGACAGCCAAATGCCATCTCAACCTGAATCCTATACGCGCTTTCTCTCTCTCTCTCTCTCTCTCTCTCTCTCTCATCCTTGCAGTCCAGTTCCTTGGCCCCATAGCAGTACCCATCCAGATCTTTCCTCCAATGTCTCAGACCCTCGTAAAAGAGACTCTCTGCTTGTTTTACAGCACATGTCACCAATGACATTACTCTATCTATTTGCATGGTGGGTCACTGGGTGTGGGCCTTGGGGTTTTATATCCACCACCAGTGTCTGTGCTTTCTCTGCTTCCTGACCAGGAGACGTGATGTGGCCTTCCCCACCTCGAGGAACCTTCCCCTCCAAACTAAGCAGAGCTAAACTCTTTTCCATCCAGAAGCCACTTCTGGTACTTGTTCATAGCAATGAGAAATGACTGATACAGTGGCATTCACAGCAGATGAAGGCTATCCTGTGACTTCAAACTTGTCTTCTTGTTTAGTTGGCTGCTACCAGAATTCTCTGTTTGTGTCTATTGGAAATCTCTATATAAATAAATGTCTAAAGAGGGATCTCAAACTCACACCAACTCACAACTGCTGGTTTGCCTTCCCTTCCGAAGCTAACACAGAAAGACATTACTCTTCTTCCAGCCTGTCCTGGCAAACACTCCCAGCAGTACCATGGATTCATTTCTTCCCCCAGCCCGGAGCCCATGCTCTTTATTACTATCTTTATTCCTGTCTCTCTGTTTCCAAGACTAAAACTGTAAACCAAGCCACCAAGGCCTCTTACATGTCCATTATTCAGCTTTGTAGCTGGTCTGTCAACACCTGTGCCCCCTTACACCTCACTCCACAGTTAAAATTGTTTTGAAAAAATTAACTAGGACGGGGAAACACAGATCAGTGATGGCTCAAGGCCAATGGTTTGATCCCAGCACCATAAAACAAAAACATGAACCAAATATCACTGCACTATGATTTCCCAGTGTACACAAAATAAAATCCAACCTCCTAGTCCTGTTAACTTTTTCTGGCCCATTCTTCCAACTTCATCCCAATCCTCTCTCTTCTTCCATCCTCTGCTTCTGCCATACTGGCCTCCTCAGGCAAAGTAGCTCTCATACTAACTGGCTGGGAACTTCTCCGTGACATTTACATCTCAGCGTATAGATGTCAGGAGACTTCCCTCATCAATTTCAAAAGAACTCAGTCACCATCACAGTCATGTCTTAACTGCTCAGCACAAGTGATATTGGAGTGGCTTCCTTAGTAATCTGTTTGTCGCTCTCTCTCCTGTTGTAATGAGATCAAGAGTGGGGGTCTTGGGATCTTGTCTTTCATTGGCTGGCTAACAAAGACTAATTAATACGCTGTTTTGTTGGACTGTACAGATATAGCTCAGCAGGTAAAGTGCTTGCATGAAGACATGCTTAGCTGGACATGGCGAGGCACATCTTTAATCCCAGCACTTGAGAGGCAGAGGTAGGAGGATCACTGAGTTCAAGGCCAGCCTAGGACTACAGAGAGAATTCCAGGCCAGCCTAGGCTAGAGTGAGACCCTACCTCAAAACAAAAACAAAAATGATGTTTGATCCCCAAAACCCACCAAAAAAAGGCCAAACATGGTGATCCACTTGGGAAATACAGAGGATCCCCTGCCTGTGCTCCATGGCCAGCCAGTCGAGCCGAAAGACCCTGTCTAAAGAAAACAGTAAACAACATACGAGGAACAATCCTACAAATTGTCTTTCAGCCTGTACACATGAACATACATGAATACACACCCACATAGTGTATTTGTTAAGAATGATTTGTACAGGTTTTTTTTTTTTTTTTGTTTTTTTGTTTTTTTTTTTTTAGATGAGGTCTCACTCTGTAGCTCAGGCTGTCCTGAGGTCACTTTGTAGATCAGGCTGGCCTTGAACTCATGGTAATCTGTCAATCTGCTGGGATTATAGGCACAAACCATCACACCTGGCTATGTGCAGGTTTATTTTTTTAAAAGGTGTAACAAATTTCCATAAAGCATGCTGCCATGTAAATGTGTATTTATATTACACATTAATTAATGTGGAATAAGTGAATATAAAGCAAACTAAGAATCCCCAACCCAGAGATAGAATACGTAAAAAAGCGCTGAGTTTCTTCTGACTCAAATTCAAAATGTACCAACTTTTTTTTTTTTTGCCAGGCAGAATGGGATAGTCACTTCAAAACACTGGGAAACAGTTTGCCTTCACAGAGCTTAAGAGAGACAATGAAAGAACCTGTCTGCACACAGGAGGTAGGTGCCATGAGAGGGCACAATGGTAGAGCCCAGAAGCAGGATCAGAAATGCTTCCTGAAGGGGTACTTTAGGATGAATTTCATCGGAAGGATATGGAGTTGTGGTACATGCAGTGTACATATTGGGAAAGGATTAGTCATTAATCGTTAAGAGTATTTTGGAGATGAGAAACACAAACAAAGCCTGGAATCCAGAGAGTTCATAAAATATTTAGGTACCTGAAAAGAAGTGGCTGTGACAGAAGAGCAGAATATGAACTGAGAAGGTGGCAGGGGTCGGGAGAGACAGACAGACAGACTGAAGAGGCAAACAGGATCAAGCAATTATCATAAAGCCCGGAGTCTGGACTTCATTCTGAGGTTAAGAGTCATAGACAGATTTAAAGCAAGGCAATTTTTACATGTCAGACAATCCTCATTAAAGAATGATTGTCTTAGTCAATAGGGAGAGTTTGGAAGAAGACAGAGGCCAACCTGGACATGTAATAGTTTCCTAAGCAAAACATCATAATGGCCCAAATCAGGACAACAATACCAGAGACAAAGAAAACAAAATCAAGAATTTATTTATAAGCAGTACTAGAAGTAACTCAAAATTGGAATGCTGAAAGCACGGTAAGGAGTCAGGAGCTGTCTTTAAGAAGGGTGGCAAGACTTCCAAAGATGAAGAAAAGCCATTCTCAGTTTCAAGGGCTTTCATGTAGCACTTCCTTTCTGGTATCAACAAGTTATAGAATAGCCTACATGTTTAAAACATAGATCCTAGTTTTGAGGCAGAAAGTAAAATACCTATTTATAATTAATTTTTACATTGTAACTTTATCACAACCTATAAGATCCACTGGAGCCAATTACAACCATCACGTCACTTCTGGAAGGTCTTTGTAATCTTCACATGTCTTACAAAAGTAAAGTCACAGGGGAAATGGCAATGCTCCATGTGAGCTGTATTCTGCAAATGGTTAAGTAGTAAAGGTTGTAATAATAGAACATGTTTCTGGATTCTCAAAAGAAGCCAGGCCAATACTAAAGTGTATTTCAGGAGAAGAGAAATGTGGGTGTGTATGTAGCAACGATGATGAAACTTGACAGTTCACAACAGTTCGAGCAGTGAGACATGGATACTCTTGCATTTGATAGTGTTAGATCTAGATATAAAGTGTGATGACCTAACTAGTTAGTGCAGCTTATATTGCTAATGTTTTACTCTACAGAAACAGTGTTAGATTCAAGAAAAAAATTGTGCTGATTTGAGTCATACTAAAAACTTAACTGTCAAATACCAAATTAAATAAAATAAATTGAACTCCAGGCAAGCTATAAATACGAAATGCAGAAAAAAACTGTGAAGATGAAATAAAATTTACATAGGAATTTTTAAGACTACAGGGAACCAATCCAATAATTTATACTTTCCAGTTCTAATTCAAGTAGTGTATGTGTGTGTGCATAAATGTTACCCATCTCTCATTGTAACAGCTGAAAGTGACACAGCAGGAACTTACCTGATGACTATAAGCATGGCTATGAGGATGGAACAGATCGGATCTGCTATCATCAACCCGAAGTTCTGCATCATGATGGCCGAGGCAATGACACCGATACTTCCAAGAGTATCTGCTAGGATGTGTAAAAACACACCTAAAGAGAAAGGGTAACAAAAATAAGCACTGGAAAATAGATGTTTCTTAAAACTATAATCCAAGCACCATATATTTAAGAAAAATCACTAAGCATCAATTTGTAAACTCAGAAGCAAGAGCATTCACTGTTTAGTAACTATGACAGGATATTTATGAAATGACATAACTTTTCTTTTTTAAATCAACAGAGTTCAAATTATCACCTGATAATTTTAATAGAATAAGATAAATGAAAAATAAAGAAAACTATTTTAAAAAATATTTCTTACATTCATCTCTGGATTAAGAAAGTACAAAAGCTATATAATTTATTATGGAAAGAAAGGGCATTAGGTTAAAAAATGGTCAGGAAAGTATTTTAATTTTGAATACATGTACACACAGAGCCCTCTGCTGGTGACTAAAAATATTGCCAATGGAGACCAGAATTTCATATGGACCCCAATTCTATATAATAGAATTGGATATATTTATTATCTTAAAGAATTTGTTACTTTAATTAGTTACTATGCTCAAACTCAATATGAAGTAAAGCAGGTATCTGAGTATTTTTAAGTAAATAGAAAATACATATTGTATTTTCAATAATTAAATGCTAAATTGGTAGAAAAATGGTTCAGGACCCAAATATACTATTTAATAAAGATGACACTTGCCTGGAAAACCATTTTTAAAAACACAGGAAAAAGGTTTCACATATAATTCTTTCTGAAAAGACCCCAAACAATAACATATTCAACATTTAGATTGTTAATAAGAAATTTACTATGCAACAAAACAGTTTCTTAAACTTAAACATGTCTTCCTTAAAAAAAGTATGTAACCAATTTAGAAATGTTAATTTTTTTGTTACTACCTGATGTTTTTATTATTTTAATAAATGATAATTCTTTTAGGCCTATAAACAGATTTAAGCTCAAAAAAACTTTCTAATAATTTAAAAATTGACGGCTAATGAGTCCAATCAAATGTAGATGACACTTCACCTTACTGTTGAGGACTTTCACCATGAATCATATTAAATGTAATGCCTTCTTGACTGCCTCCCTATACTTTTTCATCTAAAATTTTAACTTACTGTTAATAAACATGCTTCAGAAAGCTAGTTGCTCTTTACAGAGATATTTTCTGTAACAAAGAAAAGTTTTATCAACTACTTACAGAATATCCCACTTCTCTAAGGTCTTTCAAATGTGTTAGAACCACTTTAACATTTCAAAATGAAACCAAGAGCTGAGGCCTGGCTCAGTCATTGAACCGCTTGCCTTGAAAGCATGAGGACCTATGTTCAATCCTCAGGTGTGATGGTGCACACCTGTAATCCCAGTGCTGGAGAGGCCAAGACACGCAGATCCGTGGGGCTCACTGGCCAGCCAGGCTAGTCTATGACCTTGAGCACAATGAGAGACCCTGCCTCATTAAAGGTGGATGGCCTTCCTGAGGGTGACAGTTGAGGTTGAACTCTGGCCACCACAAGCATGTGCATACATTATACATACACAGACTCTAATACACACACACACAAACACACACACACAAATCTGATAAAATACACACATATGAAGTAAGAGTCGCTGAACTGAAAACTATGATACACGCTTTTAGATCTTTATATTCGTTAAGCAGTGTTTTGGTAGACTCAGAAATGAAAATGGTTTGAAACAATGAAAGACAAGAGGTATCACTTGTCATTGATTTTCCTTGGGGAAGCTAATCTTCAGCTCTATCTAATTTGCTAAAGTGAAAATGGGTTTTATTAGCAAGTATCATTAACTAGGTTCTTACTTTATAATAATTAATTTAAAAATCCCTAAAGATCTACATGAAACAATATGCTTAACTGACAAAAATTGAAACTGTAGAAAACTTGTAGCATAATCTAACTCCCCAAAACTTAATAAACCAGAGGTTCTACTCAAGACATAGCAGATGGTTGGAAATTTCAATTAGCTCACAGTATTCACATGTGTCTACAAGGAAGGTTTACAGGAAACATCTGGACACCAGGCAGTGGTACCTACCCTTCAGCTTCTGATAACTGATGGATATCCAGAAATACAGACTTACTGGCAAACAGCATATATAAAATGCCAGATCAAGCGGCTCCCCTGCCATTTGTGATGATTTTCAAAATGAAATCTAGCATCTGATAGAGGGCAACAAAAATGCACAGTTGCAAGCTATTTCATCCAAGGCCTTCTAAAACAATACAGTATTTTGTAAATAGAAAACAAGTAACTAGAAGAGACTAAGCCTTCTAAAATAAAGACATCAATGAGAAGGAACATACTCTCTGTGGAAAGTAAAAAGCACATGTTATATCATGGAACAGTGGAGAAAGAGAGATGCTGTGGTAACAGTGTCAAAAGCCATGGAGAAAGGGAGACTGAGCTCAAAAGTTCACAACAGCAAGAAGATTGGGGGGGGGGGGGCTGGGAATCAGGAAACCTTGACCATCGGGTCTGATGTAAACTCAGAGCCCAAAACTTCAAAAAGGAAAGAACTAGAGTTCACAGACATGAACTTATAAAGCTTTGTAATATTTCATGTGAGTTCCTGTTTGGGTATCATCAAATGATATCTTCAAATATGTTAGACATCTCTCTCCATTTCATTTCTAGCTCCTAATTTTCCTACAATATAAGACTATATTGAACATTATCCTTGGAAAAACTACATAATAATCCTAGGAAGGTAAACATATTTCATAAATACTCATGGATCTTATATTAAGCCTGACAAACAATCAACTGACAAAAGAATATCTGTTACTTTACCTCTGTGTGTGTGTGAGAGAGACAGAGGGTGGGGGAAGAGGAGAGAGAAATCATCACCAGGAGGGACATTTTAAATATACCTACTAGTTTTTTTTTTTTTGTTTTTTTTTTTAAGGAAAACCTCAGACACCTGAAAACTAGAAATCAGCTTCATAAAATTGAGAAACACACAAAATGCTTGTCATACCTTGTAAAATCTGTCTGCTGGGTCCTGTTGTTTCTTTTAAAGAGGGACGATCTGTAGAGAATTAAGTTAAGTTATTTTAAAACATGTCTTCAATTCCTGATTCAATGTTTTGCAATTCAGAGTCCTTTCTCATTCAAATGTATGATGAAGGATGTGTGACTGTATAGTTACATTAGACCTACAAAATTATTGTTAAAGTTTAATAAAGTAATTGAGTCGAGGTATATTTAGAAGGGACAATCTAAAAATGTTATCAGAGATACAGAATATTTTGGAAATTATTGTATTTAAAATGAAAAGCACAGGAAATTCAAAACACGAACATTCAATGCTATTAAGATACTTTCTAAGACTTTTAGAATTGGAAAATTCAGAGAAAACAAAATTACTACTTTAAAAAAGAAACTCATGCAACGAGGACAAAACACACTGCAGGATAACTGAACTATGGTGAGCAGTAGTTTTCAACAGCTTCTACAGCAGCATGGCAAGATGGCAATACAGAAGAAATAAAACTCCTTTTCTAAAATTTGCCTTCTGGAACACAAACTACTTGAAGCATTTCCCCTTGTCTACCAGGGCAAAAGCAAGATTAGAACCACACATAAGGCACTGGTGTTTCTCAACGACAGAGAGAAAAGGGGGTGTGCAAGGGATCTTTGCACCAAATAAGAAGGACGCTGCGCTGTGAGCTGAGCTGTACCAGTGAGTGAGCACTTGTAACTGTGAAGGTAGGCACGCTGGTTCTTTGCTCACTTTGTTGTGGGAAACGGTGAGGTGGAAAGGAATTAGTAGATGGATATGAGGCAACCACATGTTGCCAAGTACAACATGAAGAAAGCTTTTCAAAATTCTCAACAGTGGCATCTCTAGGTTAAAGTTTGGTGGGGAAGGAGAATTACTCATTGACTTTTAATAAATGAAAATAAGCCACGTGTGGTGGCACATGCCTTTATTTCCAGCAATCGCTGTGAGTTGAGGCTAGCCGGGCTAATGAGGTGAGACACTGCCTCAAAAAAAAATCATAAATTAATACAACAAAATAATATCCACATGACAACTGTAGAGGATCCACTGGAGAATTCCAATGGATGGGAATTCCCTAGATGGAAGGAGCCTAGATCTCCAAGCTGCAAGGAGATGCTAAGTTCCCACTTTCTGCATTATTAACATAACAAACATTATTGCTTACATCATGAGATTTGAGTAACCTTGTAAAACTATAGCTACTTTTACTCATAGTGTAGTATTCCAATAAATGTGAAACTTACAATCTATCCCTGCCATGGTTTGATACAGGTGTCCCCCACAAACGAATGACTGTGTTCTAAAAAAATCAATCCTCAGCTGATGGCAGTTCGGGAATTAGAACCTCACTAGGGCTGTGTTGTTGGGGGCGGGCTTATGGGGATTATAAACCAGCTTCCCCTTACCAGTGTTTGGCACACCTTCCTGCTGCTATTTTCAGTGCTGTGGCAGAGGTGATGTCCACCCCTCTGCTCATGCCATCGTTTTCCCTGCCAGGATGGAGTCTCCCCTTGAGTCCGTAAGCCAAATAAACCCATTCCTCCACAAGCCCCTTTTGTTTGGGTTCTTTCTGCACAGCAACTACAAAGCTGACTACAACAGTTTTGGTACCAGGATGTGGGGTCATCTGTTCCTGCTAGAACCCTGATTCTGTAGCTTTGGACCTTTTGGAAGTGATCTGCAGGAGGAATATGGAAGGATTTGAAACTTTGTCCTAAGAGATGCCTTGCAGTGTTGTGAGCACAACTTCATGGAAGAACTATGGACTGAGGTTTGGCTTACGAGGGGGAGAAAGAACTTTGTCAGGATTGTGCCAGAAGCAGTTTATGTGAGAGGCTTGCTGCATTCTGCCTGCCTGTGTCCTGGGAACCTGTGCAGGGTTGCCTGACATAAAGATGGACTGGTGTGAGCAGATGGAGATGGCACAGAAAGAAAGATCTTGGGGTTGAAAGTGCTGCCCATTCACCTGCAATTGTTTGAGAGATTACAACCATTGAGATTGGGCCTGCACTGGAACAACAGGAAGAATGCGAATTCTTTGAAGTAAGGGGCCTGAATGCTTTGTTCCCCCCTGGATTAACAAGTTGGTAGCCCACCTGGTTCTGTGGAGTATAACAAATGCAAGAAGAGAGGGTCATTGGATTTGCAACAGTTTTGTTTTTGAAAAATGGCCATCGGCATGTGAAGCAGGTGTGCTAGGTTGCCTGCATGGAGCCCAATGAAGCCATGAGGATGAACTGTGGGTTGCAATGGAGACCCAAAGAATTCCAGGACTATGGATGGGTGCCAAGGCGAGCTGCCAGCACCGGATGAAGTTTTCCCAGACTGTGAGTAGCCAAGCTGGAGGGGTGGAATCGAATCTCCAAGAGACTTGTTATTGGTTAGAATCATTGAGCTTGGAGTTAGAGGTTGATGGTGCCCTGCTTGTTTTAAATCTTGTATTGGTTCAATCTGTTTTTTTGCCATACCTCATGTTTTGCAGTGTGAATGTTCTGTGCCATTACAGGTTTATTTTTGGTATTATGGCTCAATTGAAAGCTGTGAGGACTTAAGAGTTGAGCTGAACACATTGTATTTACATCATATATGATTATTAGTTCGTGGGGGGTTGTTGAAACTCTCTTTAGGCTAATTCTAGTCACTTGATGATGCTATCCTGTGCATTTTGCAATCTTTGATTCTACTAAGTAAAGAGCTATGTAAGTAAGGACAAATAAAGTATTTCAATTCATAAGATGGAATGAACACAAGAGAGTCACAAAACTCAAACCTCAAAAGCTTTTCCAAAACAGATTCACTTGAGAATGTCCAACGATGAGGCTAGTGCTTCTCTATGGCATACCTTGCTCCCCCTCCCCAACCAGAAGGGGCTCCATTTTACCTATTAAAAACCTCTAGAGAGACAAACTGAAAAGAAGGGATTCAATGGAGGAAGGATTTGGGAGGGGGAGTGAGGGTGGTAGGGGGAGGGGGAAGATCATGCTTTATTGTCTATACAATGGAAGTTGTGAATAAAAAAAGAGAGAAAACCTCTAGAGCAACAGTGAGAGGCCACTGTTGGGAAGCATGGATTTACTGACTGGTTAGCAAAACCTTTGTGAGCAACATAGCTTCTAAATCATTACTTTTAATAACATGCAGAGATCAGTTAATGGAAAAAACCCAACTAATAAATCATTAAAAGAAAATATCTGTAGACAGACTGCTATAATTTTTGGAACATTATTCTGAAAGTGTTCAAAGGATTAACCAATACTGCTATAACAGAACTCTTTCTACGTTAAGGTTTCATAGTCCTTACACTTACGGAAATGAAAAAGAGGAGCCATTTTGATGCTCAAGCCTAGTTTATGCCATAAGGGTTACTTGTTTATATGCTAAAATTCATGAATAAAATATTCAGTTGATAACACTTAATATCTAATCCTATACAAGTTAGTATATAGAGATTTCTAATGGGACATAGAAATAATTATCAGGCATTAAAGCATCAAAAATTAAAATGAAGGTGAGAAACTGAAATTCCTAGATTTCTATAAGATAATATAGGACAAAAGGCCTTGTCAGACATGAAAATGTCATAATTTTTATTTAGCAAAGTGCATTTTATTAATAAGCTCACTGAGGGAAATAAGTCTTAAGCTGAATTTTTTCATACTACACAAAAAAGGAACTAACTCTGGAAGCTATTTAGACTGACTCATTAGAAAGGAAGCCAATTACAGTGCCTCTTTAATAGAAAAGGCTCTGACACAATTCTTGTTTACTTGGAAGGCTCCCCTGTCTGTACTCACCATGAGAATGAAAGTGTCCGCCATGTCCGTGAGCATGGTCATGGCTGTGGACAGCACCATGTTTCACTTCATGGCTATGGCAATGATCCGAATGGCCATGTGTCTGTTCCAGAGCACCGTTAAAGAGGGAATGACTGTGTCCATGACCTAGGAAACAAAAAGTGTTTGTTAGAAGCTCAGGAACACATACAGTGAGAAGACTCAGCTCTCACCCAATGAAAAAAAAAAGAATTCATTCAATGAAAAAAAAATTTGCTTCTAAGAAGTATTACCAATTTAGCCAAACACTATTATGACAAGTGTTACTCTAAGTAAGCAATACTTATAAGTGGACTGAAAATAGACAATAGACAAACCATCAAGAAAAATGAACAGATAATTCTATTTTATCAATGAGCAAAACTGTCTTAAATCAATAACAAGTCTTGATTTATTGCTACAAGTAAAAAAGTCATTTTGAAGATGATTTGTAGACCAAAAATATATAGGCCCTAATAATGTATACATACTATTTTGCATACTCTAGGATACTGAAATAAAAACTTTTCTATGATGGAAATGTTCTACATCTGAACTGTCCGCTATGTGCCACTGAGCACTTGAAATGTTGCCAGTGAAATACAGAAGTGAACTTTAACGTTAATACCTCCATGTGATTAATAGAACAACACAGCTCTGAAAAATATCACTTGTGCTCACAAACATAGGCTTTATATAAGTTAGTGAGGTCTATGCAAAAAATGCTGATTAAATAAACCAGTCAGCAACATCAAGAATTTTTAGAGATTTTTGGATTTCTCTTTCTTCTTTTTTCCTTTCTTTCTCTCTTTCCTTTCTTCCCTCCCCCCTCTCTCCTGCCCTCCCTCTTACTCATTCTTTCTCCCCCTTTCCCTTTGCTTCAGGCAGGGTGTTGATCACTATGAAGCCCCACGCAGGCCTCGAGCTTTCCTTGATTGTCCTGTCTCTCCTCCTGATGACTGAGGTTACAGGTACACTCCATCATGCCTGGCTCCAGACCATAGAGTTTAATGTGGCTCTTCAAAAGGCAAGGTAGAATGACGTATACCAGATGGAGGAATCTTCAAACATTATATGGTAAATTATACACAGACAATTGTTTTTTTACTAGTTTTACTAGAAAAATGTTTAGGTTTTTTTTTTTTTTTAAATTGCTCTAGATATTTTTTGTGGGTTTTTTGGTATCTATCTATTTTTGTCTGTTTGTTTTGTTTTTTGAAACAGGGTCCCACTCTAACCCAAGCTAAACTGGATCTCACTCTGTAGCCCAGGCTGGCCTCAAACTCATGCAGATCTACCTATCTCACTCTCCCAAGTGCTGGGATTAAAGATGTGTACCACCACACCCAGCTTCTATTTGTCTTGTATGAATTAGGTATTTGTACAAAAAGATGAGCTCCATCCAGACTTCTAGAGAGATCTACCCACTTGACAGCCTGCTTAATAGATCTGAGAAGACATTGGAGGGAGAGAAGTAGGAACAATTGTTCAGGGAGACATTTATGAGTCTTTTGACATAGCACATTTATTACTGAAAATCAACATATAGTTTACCTTTAAAATTATTTATTTTCACTGGGCATGATGGCACATGCCTTTAATCCCAGCACTCAGAAGGCAGAGATAGGAGGATCATACATAGTGAATGTCAGGTCGGCCTGGGCTATAGTGAGACTATACCTCAAAAAAAACCCAAAAAGTAAACAATAGAAAATAAAAATAAATATACATATACACATTGTTTATTTTGTAAAGCATATAAAAGAAGCCTGGGGAAAATGAAGAAGCAAACAGTTCTAACCATCATACCAGAGCCATGGGCATGTCCGTGCCCTCCATGGTTGAACACAAATATTCCCACCAGGTTTACCACAAATCCGAGAACGGAAACAAGCAGCAGTCTCTCGTGGTGCACATCGGGAGGCGCCAACGCCCTCTGGAAAATGCAGAGCACACGAGATAGAGTGATCTGATACCTAGTTGAATGACTGCTGAAAACACAGGGTGGTACCACAACGTTTAATCATTTTCAAAATTAAAGATGCTCAAAAATATCTGCCAAATCAGTTTAGAGAAGGAAAACCAGTGTTCACACATTGTGGAAAAGTAACAATTACTATTTTAAATGAATAGAAAAATGTATAAGTGAGACTCTTTGGACCCAAATCTGTTCCTTTTTGGTATCTTAAGACACTGCTTTTCATGAGGTTATTAATTTTTACATTTTCTTTCCATTTTCAGAAAAACAATACGAGATATTACACACTAGCAACACTTTCAGGTTGTTTTCTTTGAGAACAATCCCCACAGGACCTCAGTACCAACACTGTATGTCCACTGTTCCCAGGGTCAATACTGTATTCATAGCTGATGCGGCTCTATCCCTTAACTACTTTCCACTTCAAGCAGATTCCCACACTGTATCCCTGCAGCTGTTCTGGAAGCTCTTCCTGTACTCACATAACAGGTTATTTGTCTAATCTAAGGATTTTTAATCAACAATGCTAGTGAAAACAGCAATATTTCATGTCATTAACATTTTCATCACAGAAACATACTTTATTCACTTCAATCATGATATACTATACCTCAACTCCTTCTGAGAAAATAAAAAAAGCAGTGAAGATCAAAAACAGGCCATTGACAAAGCCAGCCAGAACTTCCGCTCTCACATACCTAAAGAGGAGCAAACAGCAACTTGTTTATTCATAAAAAATCAAACCATCAGTTCATACACTTAAGACACTGTAAGCCATATCATATGATTTCAAAGTTAGCAAACTCTAATATTTATAGAGGAGCATTTTCTACTAAATATACTGTAGAAATGAATGAGGAACTTAATTATGAATTATATCTAATAGCAGAATGCCATAAAACACTCAGACCCCCCTTGACCAGCGAATCAGAAGATGTTCCAAGTGAGTAGAAAGAACTTTCACAGCAATGTAAACCTCAAGTATCCACCACAGAAAGAACACCTCAGACAAGTGGGCAAAGAAAGGACCAGAGAAGGAAACCAGAAGAAAAGATCTAAACAAGGGGAATTTTTAAAAAATGTTTATTTATCTGAGAATGAGAGAGAGAGTAACAGAGAGACGGGAGAGAGAGAGAGAGAGAGAGAGAGAGAGAGAGAGAGAGAGAGAGAGAGAGAGAGAGAGAATATGGGCATACCAGGGCCTCCTGTCACTGGAAACGAACTCCAGGTACATGTGCCACTTTGTATATCTGGCTTAATGTGAGTCCTGGGGAAATGAACCCAGGCCATCAGACTTTGCAAGTAAAGCCTTTAACCACTGAGCAATCTCTCCAGCCCAATTTCTGCTTTTCTAATAATTCCTTTTGTGGTCTATGGTGCACCTTGCAGCTTTCAAATTTTTAGAAAACTCAGCTTTGATCTCAAGTTTTAAAAATATATAGCCCTTAATTATCCCAGAGACAACTTGAGATTTATATTTTTATTATTCTTTTTCTAGGATTAATAAATTTAGCAGAACTTTCTATTATCAACCTTCACATAATTCTAATTAAGCAATTGTTAAAATACCTGCCTTTTTCTTCATGCACTTCTAAATTTTTCTGCTTCTTACCTGTGTAAAGCATTGGGGAAAGATTTTATTTCTCCATAAGGCATATTTGGCTTAATTAAAACCATAGAAAGAACTTTAACTTAGCACTTTTTACATGTTCAAACTATTCAAAGTGTGCTGACATGAGTTAGCCACGTCATAGCCCTCACACAGTATTTCAGAAGCAAAACTGCTTATGCAGGCAGAGTGCAGTGGCACACACCTGGAATTCTAGAACTTGGGAAGCTGAGACAGGATACCCATAAGTCCCAGGCCAATCTGAACTACCTAAGAAAATTATCTTTAAAAATCAAATCAAATTAAAAGCATATTTTCTTTTCCGATAGGATCTTACTATGTAGAGGCCCTCCCAGGCTCTCCTGAAACTCACTATGTAGCCTAGACTGGACTTGAAATTATGTTCTGAGTCCTGGGAATAAAGACATGCACCACCATGCTGGGCAAATGCACACTATGCTGCAGTTTATCCTGACAAGTTCTGTCTTTTAATATATATAAGTAGCTTAAATTCATATATTACTTGTTAAAGCATGTAATTTTTTCTGCAGAAACATCATTAAATTCAAAGTCTGTAGCCAGTTTTCTATAGCCTATATTTAGGAGTGATCAATCTAATAAATCAGCAAAATCATAATTCAAAAATAAAAAAACACATTTTCTTATAACCCCCTTCTAGTCTCATAGCTAATGCCTGACTACCAGTCTTTAACATCGTAACCCACTGGATTTCAAGATCAAAGGCAAGAATTTTGGGGGTACATTTTGTTCCTAATTCACAGCTTGGGAGGTATGTTCCATAAATTCTGATAAACTGCTGGGTTAGCTTTAGAATGCATGCTACATTTGGTTGCAGGATTAAACTGAAAACACTATGAAAATTGCACAACTGGTTATGGTCAGGTTTACTTGAAGAGAGTGAGTCTTAGAATTCATGCATGGAATTCATGACCATGGTACCGCCCTAGCCAAGAGGAAAAGAGGATGCACACAGTACATAAACAGAGTGACAAGACACAAAGATGACTACTATAGAAATACTACCGAGTCTTGCTGTGCTCGCTCTCTCTCTCTCTCTCTCTCTCTCTCTCTCTCTCTCTCTCTCTCTCTCTCTCTCTCTCTCTCTGATTCCTCCATGGTTTCCTCTACAGCTGCCAGTCTGTATTAGGGTGGCCGTGAAATGAGCAAGATGGCAAGATGGGTCCTAGCCCACTCAGTGCTACGCCCACATGCTGACTAGTAGTCACTGCTGCTACTAACCACCTGACAATAACTCTTCATTCCACATGCTGCGCCACATTTGATTCTTCAGTATTCAACAGAGCCAGAAACAAAACGTGGCAAGAATGTTGCTTTCTTGGGATCAACTAGCAAGAGCTGAACATAACGCCTGCCATCGTACTGAAAGTGTTCAAAGGCACTCCAAAATTCAATCAGATAGTAAGAGATAATATATTCTAGTGAGCGACAACAGGTAATCTAAGAATTAAAGAACTGAGAAACTTTAATAACCACCTACTTTTATCCGGAACGACTGCTAAGATATTTTAATTAGATTTTAAATATACAATATTTATAAACTGCTGATTTTCCAAAAAAAAATATAACTTTAGTATTATGATTTAAATCAATGATTTAAGATGCACTTAAGAGAGAGCTGGGGCAATAGCTCAGTTGTTAAAGATGCTTACTTGCAAAGCCTCCTAGCTTGGGTTCAATTCCCCAGCCAACCATGTAAAGCCAGACTGGTATTTGTTTGCAGCAGCAAGAGACACTGATGTGCCTGTGTCGCACATATGCACATGTGTACACACATATACACAAATAAATAATTAAAACTATATACTCAATATTTTAGTGGATAGTAGCTATAGTTCAAGATTATCTGAATATCACAGGACAGTATGACGGAATATTCTTACAACATAACTCCTAATGGAGCCACAATAAATCTCTGTAGAGAATATGAGCACATGAAAGAAAGAATGTACACAATAGAGAACAAAATCAAAGCTGGCGAGAAAGAAAAAGCAGAGAGAACAAATGAACAAGAGGCTTGAGAGAAAATGCATTCATGAGTAGATGTGAGTGGTAAAGGGAAATAATGAAAACACTGGAAAGAGGAAAAGGGGAAGAGAAAGCTGAATCAACCTAAGAGACAGGTAGGGAGGGGAGAGGAGAAAAAAGGGAGGTACCATGAGTTCAGGGGGAGGAAGAAAGAAGAGAGAAAGAGAGACACAAAGAGAAAGAGACTGAGGGAGAATGAATGAGTAGGAAGTTATGAGCAAAAGTGACTAAGTGAAATGACAAAATAAACATGAGAAGAAAGAATGTGCATGGGAAAGAGAGAGCTGAAGGAGTAACGGAACAAGAACTTCTGTGAGCAGGAAAGAGAAAGGGTTGGGGAGAAAGAGAAAAGGATATGAGTCCTGACTTCTGCTTAAATGCAAGCATAATTGTAACGGAAAACAGTCTATAAGTGCATAAAAGGAAAATCAAGAAGCATGAATCAAATCTTGAAAAATCCACTGCTTCCCAAATCAGAGGTGGCAGAAAGCCAATCATGCCTCTCTAAACAGATTCAACAAAGGAACTTAGCATAAAAATACCTTCCAAATATGGAGCCAACTGTACAATGAGCAAGGGTATGAGAAGTATCACACATAAACACTGAGCTGAAGACAAATCATGTAAGCCACATTATAAAATAATTTTAGTACATGGCAAAGTAGTCTTTCAATAAGGAAGAAGAAATATGATCATTTTCATATACTGAACTTGTTTCTTTTTCTTTCCCAAAATGCAGTGACCTGAGGAATCTTCAAGGGTTCAAGCCACACAAGTATGTTCAATTTGTAAAATCTCACTGATCTTAACATCTGTGTATTATTTTATGTATCTTAGGCTTCAAGAAGAAGATTTTCTAAAGTCTTACCCATAGGAGAAGGCGTCATTGTCTCTCCATTTTGAAATAACAGAAGCTGCTAATCCTGCCAAAATGGCAGTGCTGTCAAAAAACATGTGGAAGGAGTCTGAAATCAAGCCGAGGCTGAAAAAGAACAATTCAATGGTAGGTGATAACAAAACCAAACAGCAAGCATCGAGTTCTAAAAGTCCAAGGTTCCGGTTCTGTTCATCAGGACTTGCTATCTAAAAATCATTTACACATTACACAGAGAAAATGTGGAGGCTGCTGAACTTTTCCTCCACGCACAAGAAAAAGCCCAGGGTGTTGTCAAAACAAAAGTCACATGCTGATGGATGAGGGGGAACAGAATCTGTCCCCCTCCCACAGGCAAAGGTCAGCTGCTAAGGGACAGGTAGAAAAGCAGCCCTGCTACCAAAGGTTCAGTTTTGCTAGGCTCAGGATCTTATCCTGAGGCAAAGCAAAAGTCCTTCCATTGCTCCTCCCTCTGGATACCAGTCTGTGGAGTGGGGACACTAACTCTGCCTTGCCATACGATACCCTCTGCTGGGTTAGGAAGCAGCAAGAAAGCCCTCTCACCAGATGCCAGAGCCTTGAGACTGCAATTCCTAGCCTTCTATATTCATTGAAAACAAAACAACAAAAAAGGGTACTCTAACGCACAGGTGTACAAGTTTGCAGCACAAAAACTTAGTACCATCTTTTCGCCAACCCTAGGACAAAGTGACAAGCAATAGGAATCTACTCCTGAGCGCTCAAGGACAGAGTCCAGTGTGAGGTGGAGTGCAGACTTGCTGCAAGCTGGGGAGGGAGCCTCTAGTACTCCAGACTTTACACTCAGCACAGGACATTCAGATGCACTTCAGAGATCTGGAGTCTGTAGTTTGTTGCAATTAGCTAGCAAAAACAAACCCTCAAACTTAACTCAGATTGTCTATTCACCAGACAGGTTTCAAAGGCCCACTCACAGTACATCAGACAGGAAAATAAGTATGGCCATTTGTGGGCATATTAAATTATAGAGCCCAGCCTCAATTATTTCGTAAATTGAATATCCAAGGCTTGATAAATGTGAGCCATAAGACAGTAATTTTATCAAACACGTCAAAGGACAGGATCTGACAGGATGACAAAGGCTCATTGTCAAGAAGGACAGCAAGAGACAGCCAGAATCAGCCCAGATGCTCCAACAGTCAGATATAAACTTTTCTTTTTTTGTTAAGACATGAACTTTAAAACAAATATATTAGACTGTATATGAAGCTGGGAAAAAAATTCATGAACAAATGAGGGGTTTCCAGATAGAAACCATAAAAATCTAATGAAGACTGTAAGTATCCAAGAGTCACCCAAAATTCATGGAAGTTAATCATGAGGCAAGAAACTTTGTTGAGGCCCAAACATGGGGGAAAATCCTGCACACTTTGTAAACTTCTAAGATTCAAAGAAAAAGAGAAGACTATAAAATGAGAGAGAAAAAAAGAAAATTTGATAAAAAGCAACAAAGAGTTAAAGCATATTTGTATACTTCTCATCAGAAACTATTTAAGCCAGACACAATGGAGAAACATCTTTAAAGACTGTGAAGAATATAGTAGATATAGATAGATAGATATACATATAGCTATAGTATGATAGTCTGAATCCCCCAACAGACTCAGGTGTTTTATTAAAGCTTGTTGACTTGGATATCCTCCTGACTGGTTGGAGGAGGTGTCACTGGGGGCGAATCTGAATACCAGGCCAAAGGTGTAAGAGGTTTCCTTGAGCTCTGCCTGAGTTTTCTGCTTGCTGCTTTTGGTTTTTACAGGCTGTTTGGTTGTCTCTCTCTGCTTGGATGTATGGAAGAAGCAGCTTCTGCCATGGATGGAATTCCACCACCCCCATCTATAAGCATGAAATACAGACCCCTTCCTCCTATAATCTGTGCCTGGTTTGGATATTCATATCAGCAATGTGGCTTTATGTGGGTACTAGGGAAATGAATCCAGGCTGACAGGTTTCGCTGAGTCATTTCCCAAGCCCCTATATAGAAAATCTTAATGAAGACACCAAAAAATCTAATAAACTAATGCAGTAATGTTACAGGATACAAATACTAACATATCAAAATAAACTGTATTCATGTACAGTAGCAAAGAACAAAAATTAAATTTAAAAACTTTCACTTATAATATCAAAAAGAAAAAATTCTTAAGAATTTAACAAAAACAGACAGGACTTATATTCTGAAAACCATAAAATATTGTTGAGGAAATTAAAGACAACCTAAATAAATGGAAAGAGTTCCATTTTTATAGATTATAAAACAGGTTTTTTGTTTGTTTGTTTTGTTTTGTTGAGTGCTTGGGATTAAACCCAGAATTGCATATGTTAAGCACATGCCCTACCACTGAGATACATGCTTAACCTTTATTTTAAAAGTACAGAATTTTCATGAATCTGTGTGTCATCATTTTTGGAGGCCATGATAATCTTCTCTGTATTATTCCAATTTTAGTACATGTACTGCCACAGCCAGGAATCAAAGACAATACTTCCCTAAATAAACTAGATTCAATTCACTCCCCAACTAACTTCTTTTGAGGTTAGCGTTTGAGAAATTTTTCTTTTCAGAAACTGACAAGCTGATCTTATAATTCGTATGAAAAAAGTAATGGTTCTCCAACAGACAGAACAATAATATTCTTGAAGAAAGACAACAAAGTTGGAGGACTCATACTTCCCGATTTCTGTAGTGCTTCATTTACCAAAACGGTGTGGTGCTGCACAGGGGTAAACACATATCAGTGGAATGAAATTTAGGACCAATAAATAACCTCACATATATGGACAGCTATTTTTTTGATGAGAATGCAAGATAATTCAATGGCTGAAAGTGCTTTAGACAATGTCATGGTTTGATCCAGGTGTCCCCCACAAACAAATGAATGTGTTCTGATAGATCAATCCTCAGCTGATGGCAGTTTAGGTTTTACAACCTCGATGAAGCTGTGTTGTTGGGGGTGGGCTTATGGGGGTTATAAGCCAGCTTCCCCTTGCCAGGGTTTGGCACACCTTCCTGCTGCTGTTTGCAGTGCTGTGGCAGAGGTGATGTCCAGCCCTCTGCTCATGCTATCGTTTTCCCTGCCAGGATGGAGACTCCTCTCAAGTCCATAAGCTAAATAAACCCATTCCTCCACAAGCCGCTTTTGCTTGGGTTCTTTTTGCGCAGCAACTAGAAAGGTGACTACAACAGACAACTACTGCTTTAAGAAAATAGTGCTGGTAGAATACCTACATCCAAAAAAATGATTCTGCATAATTCATGTCATATACAAACCAAACATGAGAGCTAAAGCTATAAAACCCTAGGAAAACACAAGGAGATAATCTGACCCTGACTCAGGCAATGGGTTCTTACACAGGACATCAAATCATAATCAATCTAAAAAAAATCACAGTAAAATATGATCAAAAATGATTTTTTGAAGCACGAAATTTGCATGCTTCAGAAAACACTTTCAACAAAGTAAAAAGAGTGCATAAAATGGGAGAAAATATTTGTAATCCTACATCTAACAAAGGGTTTTTATTTAGAATACATGAAGAATTCCTAAAACTCAACAAAAGATAACCTAAAAAGAAAAGATCTGAACAGATAGTTCTCAAAAGTCATGAAATGGCCCATAAGCACAACATAAGCAGCTCAGCATCGTTAATTACTGGGAAACACAAATCAAAACCACAATGGAAAATAATTTTACACCTACTAGGATGGTTATAATTAAAAAACAGATTGATAACAGGTCTTGGGGCAAATGAAATGAACCCTCATACAGTACTGGAATGGTGCTTGATTATGAAGCAAGGGAAATAACAATGCACATACAACACGAGGAGCCCTGAAACCATGATATACTTAGCGAAGCCACTGTTAAAGGTTCACAGACTGCCTGAGTCTTTTGATATGGAATGTCGAACAGGCAGACTCACCGATGGCTGCCTAAACTTGGGTCAGAAGATGAAGGCTCGACACCCAAGTGTAATAAAATGTTCTAAAATTGATTGCTATAGTGAATTTACAACTGTTGAAGTCACAAAATGCCTAACTGGTGAGCTCCAGGTGAATGCCAGATTCAAAGAAGGAGGTAAAGGCTGTTCCTGAGGATAATACCCAAGGTTGTCCTCTGCCCTCACACACGAGCATGCACATCACTCACACACACACACACACACACACACACACACACACACACACACACACAAAGGTCTAAAATATTTCCTTTCTGCTGTTTGCATAAAAAGATTTAGAGGATGGTAACTTTTGGGCTGGGGAGATGGCAGGTGTGAGTACCTGGGTTCGGATCCCCAGAACCCATATGAAGCACGATGCTGCAGCATGAACTTCTGCAAAACCAGTGCACTTATGAAAGAAGGGAGGCAGAGGCAGGAGAACCAGGAAGTTCAGGGGACAGCTAGCCTGCTGAACGCAGCAATGAGCAACAATGAGAGACGCTGCCTCAAACAAGATGGAAGGTGAGGATGGACCCCAAAACTGTCCTCTGACCTTTACCACATGGCATGCACATGTCCACACTCACACATGAAAATGCACATACACACATACACACACACACACACACACACACACACACACACACACACACAAAGTTTGGTAACTTATGACAGAAGCAAAAGTAGAAACACTATTCTGGAGTTTATAACATGTAAAGGTAACATGTATGAGCACCGACACAGAATGCTGAAGGAAACTAGAGAGCACTGACGTAAGATTCTTAGAAGTTACGTGACGTGACATCTTCGTAATCACTTCAAGATTCATACTTTACACACAACCACTGGCAATGCCATAAAGAAGAGGCAGGGAATCCTCACTCACACACAGTACATGTTCTACCACAGGGAAGGGAGCAGGAAACATATGCCCATCTGAGACACGTACATGACAGAGTGTAGCTACCTTGGGAGGAAGGGGAAAAAATACAGATAAAAGCATACCCCAGAGGTCTGGACTTACAGAGGCTAGAGCAGGTTACCAATACTTCTGCTCTCACCACACACTCAGCACTGAGTAGCTTGGGGCAGGGCAATGGCAGGAAGAGAAACCTTCCATGGAACATGCATGCGGTCTTCTGAAAGCACGAGGTCTGGTCCACAAATGGCTTAATAAACAATGCATTCCTATTTCTACCCACAAATGCCTTTATCACAACATCTACTGCCCTTTATTCACAATATTATCCAGCACTGACTGGAAACTTCAAAACACAAAAAGAGCAAGAAAAAGAATGCAACTAAGAGAACCATACAAAATCATTGGCCCACGTGTTGGGACTGTTGGAACTGTGATTAATAGGCTAAGGAATCTATGGATAAGGTGGCCCAAATGCATGAATCAATAGGACAGAAGCAGGAAATATAAAAAATTTCAAATGGAAGGGCTGAAGAGATGGCTCAGCAGTTAAAGGCTTGGCCACAAAGCCTGCAGGCCAGGGTTTGATTCCCCAGTACCCATTAAAGCCAGATGCACAAGTGGCACATGTATCTGGAGTTCATTTGCAGTAGCAAAAAGCTCTGGTGCCCATACTTAATCTCCCTCCCCTATCTCTCAAATAAATAATTTTTCAAAAAACATTTTTCAAATAGATTTGAATGTTTCCAGTTGACTTAATAGACATAACCAAGGAAAGAAATCAGTGAACTTTAAGTCAATAAAAATATGCTAAAAGCATTCACACATCACCTTGGTTTTTAAAAATCAAGCTTATAAAGTCAGAGTATCCAAGTCCAAATCCCCCTCCACATTCAGTAGTTCTTTAGCTATCAAGTTGAGCACAGGTCTTGCTGCTGTTGTGGGAAGTATCAAACTCTGGGCATCAATTTTCTGCCTATAGAAGATATGAAGTTAGTGTATCTCTCTCTCCAGCTGCATTCCTATACCATGAAATTCCCTTTCTTCCTTAGGAAAGAAGCCTTGACTTTCAACAATCTATACTGAGTAGAACAGACCTCATTTACAACTAGGCATGACCATGTAATAAAGTTTTAATGAAAACATGTATTAGCATCTGGATAATCTTAAAAGACAATGTGCACACTTTTGCCTTTTTTTCTCTGAATTTGATAAGACATTCTGATGTAAGGGATAGCCCAAACTCCCAGCTCTGTTGAGAATGAAGCACTTTCTGTTTGAACAATGATTTGGGAGTTTTTCTGGTCATTTAAAAACAAATAACCCATGATGTCAGAAGAACACATATTATTTTGAGATTATACAGTTACTCAACAATAACTTTGAATAAAAAAACTACTTGGCTAGAAACATAACTCAGTGGTTAAGGCAGTTGCTTGCAAACCCTAATGATCCAGGTCCGATTCCTGGGTACCCATGTAAAGCCAGATGTGCAAACTGGCTCATGCATCTGGAGTTCATTTCCAGCTGGAGGCCCTAGCTACAATTCTCTCTCTCTCTGCTTGCAAATAAATAAAAATATTTTTTAAATGCTAGAAAGAAAAGCACTCTAGAAGAAAAAAACATGGATAGTATTCCCATCCTTACCATTTTCTTCCTAACTTAAGAATGAAATAACAAAAACTTACTAATTCCGGTTTTTGTTTGTCTCCCCAAACAAGGGCAGTTAGCATGTTTAGTAGATTAATTCCATGCATTCATTAATTCTCATTCTTTTACTCAGAAAATATGTATCAAGCCCCTATTATGTGTAATATACTAAGATGCTTGAATCGGGTTTTTAATAAAATTAACATCCAAGTAGAAAGGAGAAAGAAAGTAGATATTTAATGGAGAAAAATATATAATTGAGCTTAGCTTTTTTTCCACTGAAGACATGTTCTCACCACCAAAAATATAAACCAACTATAAGCTCTTTGTTTAAAATGGAGGCCATAAAAAAAAAAACAATTTAGTATCTGTTGCCACTCTATCAGATGACTGTGAAGTTTTATATTCATATTTTAATCCCACGGAGAAAGGAGAATTTCTTGCTATTTCATGGTCTCAACAACTTGAAACTTATTATAGTCTGAAGCTGACCAAGCACACTTTTAATTCCAGCACTCAGAAGGCTGAGGAAGGCGATTGCCATCAATTTGAGACCAGCTTGGGCTACAGTGTAAGAGTTCCAGGTCAGCCTGGGCTAAAGTGAGACCATACCTCAAAAACAAAAACAAACTTTAATAAAATGAAGTTGAACATAGACTGCAAAGTGGAGTTTGGTGAGAAATTTATACCAGGAACATAACAGCCAAATGAACCTTAATACACCGAACTGATCCAATCACATAAAGAAATTATTGGTCAATCACGTAGGCCGATAGCTGAGATTCTGGCAAGAGAGGAGCCACCACAGTCATACCGTGGAGGATCCAAATGGAACTCCGCAGAGAATGACGGGATGAACAAGGGGCCCACAGCCACAGCCATTAAATCAACACAGGATAAGCCAGTGAGACAGAAACCAACGATTTTTGACACAAAGACCCCTAAGCTCACAACCTTAAAGCAACCTTAATACTCATCCACCACGACTCAGGGAACTATGCGGAAGAGGGGGCGGAAAGATTGTGAGAGCCCTGGTGGGGGAGACTATCCAGAGGCATGGCACCCCTCAGTAACAACATACTAGGGCCAGGAGAACCTGGCTGAATACTAGGATATCCATGGTCCCCTGTCACAAGGACTGATCCAGACGACCCATGGAGGAGGTTATCCAGCGGAGTGGGGAGGGGAGGGCAGCGGGGAATTGGGGATAACAACTCATTGTTTGCCCACTAAATGTTGTAACTCATTATGGACAATAAAAAAAAAAAAGAAATTATTGGTCAATCAAACAAAGAAGCTGAGAATTCTGGTGTCTAGAAGAAGCCAGATTACAAAAACAAAAAGAAATTTCCCAATCTGTCCAACATCAAGTAATTTGTGCTTCATCTCCACTGAACATTGGGGGCTGGAGAGATGGCTCAGTGGTTAAATGCACTTGCTTTCAAAGCCTGGTGGCCATGGTTCTATTCCCGAGTGTCCACATAAAGCCAGATGCACAAAGAGGCACATTCATCTAGAGTTCATCTGCAGGGTCATGAGGTCCTGGTACACCCATTCTTACTCTCTTTCTGTCTGCCTCTTTCTGTCTCTCTTTTAAGTAAGATAAATAAAAGTATTTAAAAATGAACATTGGGAAAAAAATAACATTGACGAATTAGTGATTGTGGATTCAGAAGTTAACACATATGGACACAGAATAAATACCTGCTTAATCACTGAGGTATGACAGGCAACAGAGCTATATTTCAAGTCTGAAGGCTTTACTCACACAAAGAACAGGAAGGGCACAGAAGAATAAGTCACCTAAAGGCAGCAGAAAAGTCACTCAAAGACAGAAGAGCAAATCACTTAAGTGCAAAAGAATTAAGTCAAGGGCTGGAGAGATTGCTCAGTGGTTAAAGCACTTGCCTGAAAATTCCAATGAACTGAGTTCGAGTCCCCAGTACGCATGTAAAGCCAGATGCACAAAGTGGCACATGCATGTGGAGTCTGTTTGCACCTGCTAGAGGCCCTAGAACGCCCATTCTCTGTCTCTCCTTTCTATCTTTGTCTGCTTGCAAATAAATAAATAAAATTATTTTTTAAAAAATAAACAAGTTCCACTAATGTTTTCCTTATGCAAATGGTTTTAGTACTTATGTGCACACACTGCAAAGTAGGTGTGTGTGTGCAGATATAGTACCCTGTACAGACCAGTGAAAAACGTAGGTGTCTCCCACTATCACTCATGTGCTTATTTCCTTGAGACAAGTCTCTTTGCTGATTTTGGAACTTTTGTGTTTTTGTGAGCCCCAGAGATTCCCTGCTCTCTGCTCCTCACAGGACTGGGGTCACAGCTGGGCATATATGGGTTTATATATGGGTTCTGGGGAACTCACAGGTCTCATGCATGTGCAGAAAGCACTCTTGGCCACCAAGACATCTCCCAGGCCAGTTGTATCAAAAAGGTTACTCTACACTCTCCATGAAACAGCTGGCTTAGACAGCATATAGGACTCTCTTGACAAGATAGTTCACAAAGTGATTTATGCTTATATGTAACAAAATATCATGTATTTCAATATCAAGTAACTATAGCAAAATGTACACACAAGCTATAATATAATAGTGAAAATCAACACATATGCCAAAATATGATACAAGTTAGAAAGAAGAAAATGTAAACTCCATTATCAATGTTGTATATTCATGATTAAAGTAAGATTAAATACAAGGTCAATCTATAGTGCTTATAACATATGAGACACTGACAGGTATTAACTTTATAGGATTAAAAAAAATCTACCTATGATGGGTTAGGGCTGGCTGGAAAAATGACTCAATGGTTAAAAGTGCTTGCTTGCAAAGCCTGCTGGCCCAGGTTCAATTCCCAAACCATCCACATAAGCTGAACATGCACAAAAAGTGTCACAAGCCTCATGTGTTCCTTTGCAGAGGCAAGAGAAGCTAGAGCATTCATGCATGTGCACACACTCGCAAATAAATCAAACTTTTAAAATATGATAATAAAAGGGAGACTGGAAAGATGGCTTGGCAGTTAAGGTGCTCACCTTCAAAGTCTAACAACCTGAGTTCAATTCCTCAGTACCCACATAAAGTCAGATGCACAAAATGGTTCAATGCATCTGGAGTTCATTTGCAGACGCTGGAGGCCCTGGGTCACCCATTCTGTCTCTCTTTCTCTCCTTGCAAATCAATGGATAAATAAAGATATTTTTAAAAAATAATAAAAGGGTTGGAGGGATAGTTCAGTGGTTAAGGCACTTGCCTGCAAAGCTAACGACTGGGGTTTGATTCCCCCAGTACCCATGCAAAGCCAGATGCACAAAGTGGTGTTCATTTGCAGTGGCTGGAGGACTTGGCATGCCCATTCTCTCTTTGTCTCTCTTCTATCTCTCTCTGTTTGCAAATAGCTAAATAAAAGTTAAAAAATAGTAAAAGAAATCTATGATGGGTTAGTAAACTTCACCTCCCACACACTTCCCAGGGGATTCAAATTTTTATTAAATGTATCATGATTTGTTGTGTTACTATACCTTATGCACCCCAAGTCATGACAAACTTTATAACCTACTGATTACTGAGTATTTTTTTTTATAAAACAGAATTGATTTTTAAGTGAATTTAACCCCCATGTCCAATTAAATGTCACAAAATCTGGTATCATTGTTCAATCTCAATAGAGATATACAGCAAAGGCAGTAACTCGCTCTGAAAACAGACCTTAAGGGGCAGAAATTAAGTCAACTTGACAGAAATAATGGAACATGAACTATAAATGGCATATGTTAACCTGGGATCTTGGTTATATTTCAGGGAGACTAGGAAAGTCCTGAAAATCCTGGGCAAGCCCAGTTATTTTACCACATTAAATAGGTGTCAGATGGATCCACAGATGGAGTTAATATTTTGCCTTAAGTGCACTGATATTATAGCTAGCAGAAAAATTTCACAAGGCCTTAAGTTATTCAACATCAAATATGTGAATAACAGTCAGTCCATTTCTTTAGTGACACTGGATCTTCCTATACCCAAAGAAGTTATAAAACAACAACAAACCAAAAGGTGACACCAAAAATCATCAAATTGAGGTGTTTTCAGAAAAGAGAACTAGGTTTTTCTACTGAATTATGGACCATGGGAAAAGCACGAGACAGTTTCAGCATTAAAGAGAAGAGAGGGCTGGAGACATGGCTCAGCGGTTAAGGCACTTGCCTCCAGTGCCTAAGGCTCCGGGTTCAATTCCCCAGGACCCCCACAAGGTGGTGGCCCTGGTTCTCTCCCCCCCTCTCTCTGCTTGAAAATGAATAAATAAAATATTTTTTAAAAATTTCAAAAAAGAGAAGAGAATGACATACCAAGAGACTTAAAAGAACAGGACAGATACTCCCTCCCATAATCCAAATGCCACTCCCCCACAGAGAGGTAGGAAACAGGATCTTCCCATTTCCGGTTAGGCAAAGCTAAGGCATGAAAAGTTAGAGAGGAGACCCTCTCCATCTGTCCACTTAAGGAAGGGGCTTGTCAGTCCAGCCTGATCAGGGATCTGGGGAGGAAGGGGGCTCCTGGTAGGCCCTAGATCTTAAGAAATGCTGCCCCTTGCTCCACTGGGCCGGGTAAGGGAAAGCAACTCAGCCAACGAGGTGGTGGCAAAGGTAAGACCTGACCCTCCTCCCTCCCGGTGAGGAGCTACGTGGCACTAAGCAAATAGAGGCTGGCCTCCCTCGCTGCTTCCGCCCCAACCATTTTCCCCCTTCTGCTTACCAGTTGCTCCAGATGCCATAGAGAAGTTCCACAAAAGCGAACGAGAGGTTCAGGCACAGGAAGAAAAACAGGTTCCGGGACGTCTTGTCCGACAGGATGGACCTGGACACGACACCAGAGAGGAGGTGTGCGTCAAAGGGATGTGGGCACCCCCCAAGCCTGGTCCCCCCAGCACCCCTCCATCCACACCCTCCCAGTCCATAGGCTCCTCTCCGGACCTCAGGCCATCCTTGGGTGATGGCCCCCTGTCCAGTGCTGGACACCCCTTCCCTGGCACACAGGCACCCCGCACCTAAACCAGCCCGAGATCTTGCGGAACGGATTGAATTTGGGTGGCTTGTACTCATCGTCCTTGATGGACAGGGGTAGCATCTTCGGCCGGCCGGCCCCGGCGACGAGCCGGGCCTTCTTCCCTCCACGAGTGACTCCGTGGGGTGCTGGTGACAGTGACGGCCGTGACGCCCTCACACGCGAACCCGCAGAGCTTGACCGCGGCGGCGCACCCGCCGCGAGACACAGACACACACGCAGACAGACACACACACCCGGGAACTCGCCGACTTCCGGCTCGGACCGCGCAACGCGTCCTGGGACGGGAACGCGGAGGCGTGGCTTTGCGCAGGAGGCGGGACTCTGGGAGCCAGGGGCGGGGCTTTGCGCAGGGGGCGGGACTCTGGGAATCAGAGGCAGGTCTTGTACGCAGGCGGTGCGGACTCTTGAAACCAGGGGCGGGGCTTGTACCCAGGCGTCTTGGACTCTGGGAACCAGGGGCGGGGCTTTGCGAAGGGAGCGCGGACTCTGGGTCCGGGGCGGGGCCTCTAGGCCCAGGGGCGGGGCTTTGAGCAGAGGGGCGGGGCCTCCAGGCTCAGGGGCGTGCGGAGGGGGAGAGCTGTGTGAAATGACCGCCACCCGGGGATCTCAGGCTGAGCTGAGCTGAGCTGGACTCCCGTGTCCTGCGCTCTGGAAGAAAATCGTGGGTGGGCTGTGAGGTTCTCGGCCCACTCAGACCCACCCACCCCGGCTGTCCATCATCTACTTTCCCGGATGCACTGAGGCCCGCGTTTGCCCCCTTCCCCATTAACCCCCAAGGACCCAGTCCTGGCGGTGGCTCTGCTCCGGGACCCAAGCGGCCACCCGCGGGAGCAGCGCTCGGCCCCTCGCTTGGGCTGCCTGCCACGCGCGACGCCGTCGCTCCGTGCCTTGCAAAAGAAAGACTTCAAGGTATTAGAAAGCAATCTCGACCACGCGTCCACGAGGCGGCGGCACGGGGGGGAGATCGGCCCCTCGCCTGGCCTCCCACCGGCCGTCCTCAGCCGGCAGAGCCCCGAGGACACGTCCCCTGGGGCGTCCGGGTCCCCTCGGCTGCAGCGGCCGAGCTGTCACTCGGGTCCTTGGCGGGGAGGTGCGAGCCGAGGAGGGACGCGGGGGCCTGAGCTGGGCGCCCGCCGTCCCCGGGACCGGGAAGGCCAGCCGGGCCACGGCGGGAACGGAGAGAAGTTGTCACCTAGGGGGACGGGAGGGAGCGGAGCACCGGCTTTCGGAGGTGCTTGGCCTTGTAGCCTCCCAGGAAGTGGAACGTCACCCCGGGGAGGAGGTGGCCTCTGGGGACTGTCCCTCTGCGGGAGCCGCGTGGCCCAGGTTCCAGCAATCAAACGAACACTCTGCTTGCTTTAAGGGGGAAAAGAGAGAAAGAAAGAAAGAAAAAGCCAGAGAGACGCCCCTTCCGTTCTATGCCAACCGAGCTAGCTGCAAGCAAATAAACAAGCTGGCCCACAGCAGTCCCCTGCACTCGAGGTGAGGACGCTGAAAAAGGTTGTCTGTCTCCTTAAGACAACCACAAAAAAAAAAAAAAAATGCATAGGTAGATGTTTTGCTTTCGTTCATGGGACTGTGTGTGGGCTTAATAATTTGGTGTTTTATATATATATATATAAATTACTTTGTAATTTTGCTGGTAAAAACAGCCAGATTCCACCTATTAAGTCCTGGGAAGGGCATTTATCTTTGGCTTTCTCGGGTTACTTTCATGATTTTAATCGAAGCAAGTATTTTCAGCTAGTAGCAGTTGTTAAAAGAAGCTTTTGTATTTGCACTAGTCTTTGAATTCTATTCTGCTGCATTGCTAGGGAAACCTTAATTGAATGTAAACTATAGTTTAAGGATAAATATTTTCATTGCCATTGAATTTTTCTCCAAAATTGCTTTCGTTCAATATGATGTTGGTGAGTGGTATGTATAAATAAATTTCAGCCATTAATCTCTGGCATTCTCCTCAAGGTCAGCTGCAGTTTGAATCTATGGTTTTGTATTCTGCTTTTGAAAATAAATGCTGTATTTTATCTTGTACTGCTAGAAATCGGAACTCAGCTGGTTTACACAGGAATAGTTCTATGAAGGTTAGACAAATTCCCACTATACCTTGCTTATTTCTCATCTTTAAATCATATTCACCCCATCCGTGTTAATGTCCGTCTGTTGTCATGGCAAAGTTTGTGTCTTTCCATTCAATACCTCTTTACTGGATATCTACTAAGTGCCAGGCTCTGTGTTGGGCACTGGGATGATAAAGTCAGAGGAGTCAAAGTTCTTTCTCTGAGGGAATAAATATTAATGGAGAGAAGCGAAGTGAAGAGAGGGGTGGAGGTAGGGCAGTCAATATTTTAGAACCCTGTCATGTTTAAGCTGTACATGGAAATGAACAGTAATGGGACATCTCTCTATGAGTCTCTATATACCATCCCATTTCTTTTGACCTCTGCTATAATTTTTCTCATGAAAGATAGTGATCCTTCCACTCTATTTCAGGGGTCATTTTGTTGCGAGTCTCAAATTAGATCAAGTACCCAGAAAGTTTCCAGTCATTCTTAGTTCATTTTCTGTGTTTTAAGATTAAATGGATTTGTAAGATTAGAAAAGTAGTGAATGTCTTTTAAATTAATAAATGTATTTCTAGTATGGACCTTAAAATATTTGTTTATATCATCATTAATTGCCTTAGATTAACTGTGCATATTATTTGGGTTGTGGGGGCTAAACAGCTGTTTATCCATGGATCTGAAGACTGAGAAATGAAGGCAGAGAAAATTAAGGGACAGAAGTTCATCTCCAGTCTTGGTTCCAGTTCCTTTCTGACAGCAGTCAGCAATCATGGGAAGGATGCCATCTGTCATCCTTAGGAATCTACACGGGCATTTTATCTGCAACCCTATTTTAGACCTGTGGTTTATTAGATGCTTCCAATCGAACATCCCGTGAGCTGCTAATAAAATGGGGAGCTGTGCTAGTGTCTAAGAATACAGATAGATGTACATTTCGGAATTGAATACCGATGCAGATTGCTTATGGAATATATGCTCCGATTTCCGGTGCATAAGCGGTAGGTCGTTGGGATGTCCATTTACTCTGCTGCTGGCCTCTCCAAAGAAAGATAAAGACAAAAATATAGCAGTGTTGGCACCACCCAACAGGAAGCTCTTGTTTACCTCATTGCCTAAACATAATTCTTAGAACACACAATAGCAAATACTAGTTTGATTTTAAATGAATTCAAAGCTTATGAAAGAATATAGTTTTAATTTCTTATTATTTGACAGAAGCATCATAGAAAATTCTTTGATTTCTCTTTATAGTGCCAAGAGAACCTTTTCCAATGAAACACTGAAGCCATAAGGAAGCCTTTTCCCCCAAATTAACAACATAATGAGGTAAGTAACATATTTTTAGGTTTTTTTTAAAAAAAGTAATGAAATACATTTAACAAAATTTATCATTTTTTACAGTTCCATAGTGCCAAATATTTTTACATTGCTGTGTAAGTAATCCCCATAACCTTTTCATCTAGTAAAACTGAGACTTTATACCCACTAAAAAAGCAAGTATCCATTTCTTCCTACCCTCAGCCCCGACAATCTCAGTTTACATTATATTCCCATGAACTTCACTGGAATCATAAATCATTTGTACTTTTTGTATGTGAGTTTGTTTCATAAAGTACATGTCTTCAAGGTTCATGCATACGGTAGCATGAATCAGCTTTCTCAATGAGCATACAATGGACTTTATTTGCCCATACATATATTTCCTGAATGGATTACCTATTCACCCTAGATATTTTGGGGGGAGAATTCTTTCTTTTGGCTATTGTTAATAATGCTGTTATGAGAATAAATACATGCCAGTATTTTTCTCTGAGGCTGATTTGTTTCTGTTGAGCCAAGGTCTCACTATGCTTTCTTCACAGGTGGTTTTGTTTCCATACTAGGCATGGAGGTACCTGCAATCCCAGCACTCAGGAGGCTAAGACAGTAGGATTGCAAATTCAAGGCCAGCCTGGGCTATGTAATGAGATCCTGTCTTAAAAAGTAGAAAAGTGGGCTGGAGAGATGGCTCAGCGGTTAAAGCACTTGCCTTGAGTGCCCAAGGCACCGGGCTCAATTCCCCAGGATCCACATGGGCCAGACCTACAAGGTGGTGGCCCTGGTACTCCTTTCTCTCTCTCTCTCTCTCTCTCTCTCTCTCTCTCTCTCTCTCTCTCTCTCTCTCTCTCTCTCTGCTTGAAAATGAATAAATAAAATATTTTTTTTTAAAGTAGAAAAGCAAAGTTAGGTATAGTGGTGCATGACTTTAATTCCAGAAACCAGAGGGCTGAGGTAGGAAGATCACATTGAGTTCAAGGCCAGCTGGGATTATAGAGTGAGTTCCAGATGAGCCTGGGTTAGAGTGACACTCTGCCTCAAAAAAAAAAAAAAAAAGTAATACATAAAAAAAGAAAAGGTCTAACTGGTGCCAGAGCCTGTTAGAAAATACTCTATTAGGATGGAAATACTAAATAATAGTACTGATTGAGATTGAAAAAAAATCTTGAACTTTTTTTTTTCATTTTGGGAGGTGCATTGGGCCTTACAGGGATGGGCCCTAAGCATGTACGCCACTTTGCTTCAAAAACAGTAAGTGTGAGATATTCCTACAGACTAGAATAAAGCTTAAGATAGAGACATGCAAAAGGCAAAGACAGTGCTGGGGAGATGGCTCAATGGGTGAAGTGCAAATATGAGGACCTGAGTTCGAGTCCCCAGCACCCAAGTAAAAATGCTGGGTGTGATGATGTGTGCCTATAATCCCAGCGCTAGGCCAGTGGAGACAGGGGGATCCCTAGAGCTTACTGACTAGTGTTCTAGCCAAATTGGTGAGTTCTGGGTTCAGGGAGAGACCTGGGCTCATAAAAATCAGATGAAGTTAGAGAGGAAGACACATGACTTCAACTTCTGGCCTCATGTGTACATGAAACCACACACACACACACACACACACACACACACACACACACACAGATGTGCCTATATACATATGTACACACTACACACATGTGTAAGCCCACACTCCTATACACAAAGTAAACATGATACAAATCGGCTCAAATGTGAGAATCAGGAGTTTGGTTCTGACCAACCAGGACATTGTTTTCTTATTCTGTCCCAGCTGCCCCATCTACAAAATGAAACAAAGCTGATTTCTTTTACTTCTTTCTAAAAATTTGTGACATTACCAATTGGATTCCATTGCTGCTACTCAGCTCAGTGAAGACAAGGGCTTTGACCACCTGTTAAGATGGTTGGGCATCATATGGTGAGCATGTATAAATATTTATTGATTGAGAGACACCATGAATATTTGGACCTTCCTCAATTAAAGTGAGAAAGCTGACACAAATTAAGAAAGCTTCTCCTGTTGGTTTGATATCTGAAAATACTTAAAATCCATAATGCGAATGTGTCTCTTTTCAAAGCGATTTTAGAAGATACTGAAAACTCATATTGGCTATAAGGGTAAGCATTCTAGAGGACACCCTAGTGATCATGTCCAGCCCCTGTCCCTGTTCTGTCCTGTGACTAGAAGGTTCCAATGAAAATCTCCAGTATCATGTAATGATAAAAATTATATTTTTGCAAATGTGCTTGATTTCTTTTTGACCTATTTCTGGAACTAACTTTGCATTTCACTCTATTGAGCTAAAAATGCTTTTCTATTTCTAGCTCTCTTCTCAGTATGCCTTGACTCCTTGGATCCTCATAGCCTTCAGTGTTCCTCTTAGGGAGAAGGCCACTCTTGTCCTAATCCGCCCGCGGGTCGGTCACAGCGAGGGCCCTAGAGAAGGGGTGAGAATGGGGGGGGACAAGAGACACGAGAGAATGGAGCAAGTCGATATTCCGATCAAACTCATTTATTTCCAGGGCAGGCAGCACTTAAATATTTTGTCACAGGGAGAAGCATGGGCGGTTACTTAGGAATTAGCATAACCAGGTTGCTAGGTAGCCTGGCCACAGCAAGGGTCATGTGATCTCTAGGAGGAAGCCTGCAGGCGGAGAAAGTTTAGGAGAGAGATAGAAACTAGCATTGGTTAGTAGGCTGAAGAACAGAGACCTTCAAAACAAATGTTGACGCAGTTTAAGGCTTAAATAACAGCTCCCCACACACTCTTGTTCCTACCATTGTTTATGTCCATTGCATGGGTCATTTCCCAGCCATCATTGTTTTGGTAATCCCAGGAGAAAAGTGAAAAGCTAGAAAGAAGTTTCATGTCCCATAAATCATACCCTTTGAAGGACCTCATTGTCTACCTCAGTGATAGATGACTAGATTCAAAGAGGCAGGCTGTGCTTTGCAAACACTACATACATATTTATGTTATTTCCCCTTTAAATCAATGATAAAAAAGCCAACTATAGCTCACTGGGAGTAGATAGGTGAAGTCTGTTCAGAAAGTATATGATGGTTCCAGGAGGAAAAGGAAGAGGAGAACTAGAAAACTCCAGGGTTGGAGAGCAGCTTTGGGTATGGATAGGGGGTGGGATCCAGAAGAGAAGTAGCCATGCTGGTGATCAGTGTCTGAGAGCCCTGCTTTAAATGCTGCCTGTGTTGCTCATTCTAACCTGATACCTGTAAAGAATGGCTCCCAATTTAAGAGGTTGCAATCCATCATGCCAGCCAGTGGCTCTATGTTAGAGGGAATGAGATATAGTTTCTTGCTATATATTATCAACCAGAAAGCAGAGAACTTCTGGACCCAGTACAGGGCCTGCCCTCCAGGCAAGTAGGTATGAGTTCTGACTGTTCAAATTTTGTATGCCACTTTCTGGTGATTGGTAGCTTTCAGATCTTGGGGAAATTTACAAGGATTATGTTGTCTAAAAATGATTTCATTCACAAAGAGCTTCCATAAACACAGGGATAGTAAAAAGTATTTCAATGTAGAGTAACTTTAGAAAAATGTTCAGAGATTTGGGTTATCTTTTATTTATCAAGTAACGTGGCCACATGGATGAATGTGGAAAGGTGCTCTGTGTGGTTTGGGCTTCAGGTCATATTTTATGCCTGTTTCTCCTAGTCACCAGTTGGGTGACAACTCAGGTGACTTATATAAGGATAATCTTCTTGGGTACTATTTTACATTTGTGTGTGCATGCACACTCCTGTGTGGCATCCCATGTGTGTGCACTCACCTGTGATGTCTAGGGTCGGCCGTCAGATGTCCTGCTCTCCATTACTCTTCCACCCATTCTTATTTTAGCCTTAGTCTCTTACTGATCCAGGAGCCTGCCATTATCTTTTGCAAGTGCCTATGATTCACAGGTCTCTACTCCCCTCTGAGACTGTGGTTACAGATGTGTGTGGCCATGCCCAGCTCTTTATATAAGTCCTGGGAATCAAACACTAGAAGTCTCTCTCAGGTCCTTGTGCTTACACAAGAAGTATTCCTAACCACTGAGCCATTTCTCCAGCCCTTGGGCACTATTTTAATTGGGCCTCATTTACACTTGAACTTTTTTGATTAGTTTTAGGCATGCAATGTGCAAGTCAGGACAATTTGAACATAGATCCATTCATCTACCAAGAGTTATGAGCACTCACTTAAAAAAAATGAACAGTTCCTGTTCTGCTTTGTAAAGTTTGGCACAAGCATCCATTCACACTAAAAATGGGGCCAGAAGGACAGTTGGTAGGAGAACTTCCTGTGAAACTATCGGGCAGGAGGTGTTTAAAAGAGACTTAAGGAGGAGAAGTTTGTCTAATGTGCAGAAAGAAGTACTTTGTAGGTAAATAGCATTTGCTATTCCTGGATTCACAGGCCAGTTTGCTGTGTGGAGGTACCAGTCCCTTTGCCTCAGTGTGAACAATGCCTGTAATTGACATGCAAGAAACCAGGCCAGAAATTGCTTGGCAGCTGTGCAGTGATCTCTCAGTCTCTCCCAGCTCTCTTCTTTCATGCCCATAGAAAGCAAGCCTCAGTTCTGAATCAACCTCTGCATTACCTTGGAATAATTTTCTCTCTTGGCAGAGGTAGGTTCTTTTCTGAGCATCCATATTCTGTAATCATCAGTTTCTATGCAAGTGCATACCCTGGAGAATGAGCTCGAAGAGAAACAGTCTGTGGACTATCAGATACTTTCCACAGTAAAATGGCAGAATAGTTACCATTCTTCCCCTATCTGTGGTATCACAATGAAATGACATCTGCTCGTCGTTTAATGCCAGGGTGTTTACTGCTTTGCTACCTGATGAGCCAGCGGACAGTTGTGTCTGTGCTCTGCTCTGGCATGTGTGTTTACAGCTTCTCCCTGGATCATTATGGCTCTTCCAGCCTGCAGGAACCAGCGCTGCTCAATCTAGGGAACTTGGATATAGTAAATAACTGAAGAGCAGGTCTTTGAAAATTAAACTTACCTGGTTCTTGAAGTACATACATGTGAGAATGTGTAACTTTCTTACTCTATGTTATATCAATGTTTCAGATAGCTTCCAGTTTCTAATAATGACCTTCCCAAAACTACTTCACTTCTCAGGTATTTAAAAAGTCCTTACATCATAACCCAGCTGTTCCACTACTAGGCATGTATTTATATGTTCAAAATGTGGAAACAACCTAATACCTAGCAACTGATAGACAAACAAAATGGGAGATGGCCGTACAATAGAATGTTACTTAGCACTTAAAAAAGAATGCAATATTTATATACTATAATATGCATGAACCTTGAAAGCATGTGAGTGAAAGCCGTATGTCTGAGTCCATTCATCAGAAATATCTAAAATAGGCAGATTCATTGAGTCTGATGGTAAATTAGTGGTTTCTTGGGGTTGGTGAAGAGCTTGGGGGTTGGGGTTATTGAAAATGGGAAGTGATTACTGATCAGTCCAGATTTTTTTATTGGGATGTTGAAAGCATTTAAAAATTATATTCTGAATCTAGCATAGTGGTACATGCCTGTAGTTCCAGCATTGGGAGACTGGGGCAGAGGGGTAATGAGTTCAAGGTCAACTGGGGCAGGTTATATGGTGAGACCATGTCTCAAAGAAAAAAAATTATCATGGCATGGTAATTTGAATGTATGTTCCCCATAGACTCAGGTGTTTTATTAAGCTTGTAACTTGAGTCTCCAGCTGACTTGCTTGGAGGAGGTCTCACTGTTGACAGATCCTGGGATCCAGCCCTAAGGTGTGTTTGGGGGCAGATCTGGTTCCAGACCAAAGGTGTAAAAAAAGGTCTGAGGTCTGGTGGATATTTTTAAATATCTTTATTATCAATAATTAGATACATTGTATGAGCAAATCTTGTGATGGTACCTCTATTTCCCTCCTCTCTGTCCCCAACTCACTGGAGGCCCTCCTCGGGCCTACTGGATCAGTCCCTGGGGTAGGGGGTTTTTAATTGCACAAGAGGTAGCCAGGCTTTTTTCCCCTTTGAGTGTTGTTGCTAAGGGGGGCAATGACTCTGGATATTCTCCTCCACCATGGCTCTTACATTCTTTCTGCCCCCTCTTCCACTCAGTTCCCTGAGTTATGGTGGGTGAATTTGAAGTCTGCTTTATTGTTGAGATCTTAAATGTCTCTGGACTTCTGCTTTGGATTATGTTGGGTATCGCTGGTGTCTGTCTCCACTGACCATTAATGGGTTATCTGACTTGCTGTGGTGATAGGTCTCTCGTTTATCTCGTCTGATGGATTTTTGTGCCTCCTTGCTGCTAGTGATTTCTCTCTCTGCTTGAATTTATGAATAGGAGCCAGCTTCTTCCCACATCATGGAACTTCCCCCTGGAGCTATAAGCTGAAATAAACCCCTTCCTCCCATAAACCGTGTCTAGTTTGGATGCTCATCCCAGCAACCTGAAGCTGTCTACTACCCATGGTCTTTCTAAAACTCTGTAAGGATATTCAAAGAATGTGCTCAACTATATTCTTTAAATGGGTGGATTTTATAGTTGGTGAAATATTTAAACTATAAAAATATTCCTGGATACCCAGTGATAATTTTTATGTTATCTCACAGCTATGTTAGTGATAGCCTTACATGTTAATGTTCCAACACATCTTGGAAGAATTTTCCAAGCCACAGTAATGGTGGCATGGACTGTCCCAGGAGGAAAGATTTGCTTATTCCTGCTGCTGCCCAGTATCATGTCCTTAGGCAAGTTCTTGTTCCTAGATGCTGAGGTCTTTCTCTTTTTTTTCTAGCTCTGAGTTTATGTGTTTGTGCAAGGAGGGATAGATGTATTGGACACTCATCGAGAGATGGTTTTGTCCCTTCTTTGAGTATAGCAGGTAGCAGTGGGCATTCGAGAGGCCCCATGCTGGTAGTCCTCCCCATGATATCCAACTGTGTCTTCTTAGGCAAATAAAATGCAGAGCAGAATTTCTCCACTTGGTACTGTTGACATGATGTCGGGGACTGTCCTGCTTATTGTAAAAAGTTTAATGGCATCCCTGCTATCTGCCCACAAAATAGCATTAGTGTATTCCCTCCAGTTGTGATAGCCAAAATGTCTCCAGACATGGCCAAATTCCTCTGGAGGGTACAGTCATCCCTGATTGAAAACCTCTTGTATGGAAGATTCTGGAATTAGAGGATGCATTCTTTATGTATGAAGTGCTAGTAAGTTAACATAGGTAAGAAAAATCATTGGGAGAGCTTGATTTTTCAGATGACAGGTAAAATGATTTTTGTTTTGTTTTACTGCCATTTAGGGCTTATCAAAATCATATTTAGTCTACCATAGTTATGGGGATGAGAGAAGGGGAGAAAACAGACTAAGAGCTATCATATCTTCTCTGGGATGAGACTGGGCATCAATAAATATATGCAGACATTATTTTTAAGAGGAAAAAACAGAACTAAGAGGGAAATTTAGGAATAAGAAGGTACCTACCTTCACTTCTTGGATCTTTGCAAGTAAGACATGGGTTTTGCAGATTTCTTATTTCATATCTGCAGTCAAAGCTCAACTGTGAATTAGATCATTTTTATATTTCTCTAGAAGTAACAGAAGAAGCTAAAAACTGTGGCATCCATGTACCCCTAATGTTGTCATCATTCTCTAAAGTATATTAAAGTTGTTTGTAATGGGCCTACCATAGAATTCTAGAACTCAACTGTTCTTAAAGTAGCATGCTTCTTATACCACAGTCCGCAAAGTCCTCATTCTCTGGCTTTTCCATGCAGTTTAAAAATTTACATAATTTTATTGGACTGTGCTATTTAATAAAACTAAACCAGATATTGATTATATATACATATACATCTTAGCTACAGGTAAAATAGGGCATTAGAAGGTATTTGAAAGAGAAAATTTATATAATGAGTACAGGAATAAACCCTAATTTAAAAGAGCAGATAAGGGTAAGGAAGATAACTCAGTGGTTCAAGATGCTTGCTTGCAAAGCCTGGTGGCCCAGATTGAATCCCCAGTACCCACATGAAGCCAGATGCACAAAGTGGCACATGTGTCTGGAGTTCATTTGCAT
>PVHP010005384.1:0-17425 GCA_004024765.1 Zapus hudsonius
AATAAATAAAATATTTTAAAAGAAAACATCTGGCAGAAACAAATGTCTTGTTGCTACAGCCTGGTGGCTCACCAGACATTTGAGATGCCCCTTTGTCTACACACACACACACACACACACACACACATATTGCCAACACCTGAACTTTTACCAAAGCCCTAGGACACATTCCTATTTCAAACCTCAATGCTTCTTCCCCGCTCTACTCTATTAAAGTAGGAAAACCCTCACCTCAGCACACCCCAAAACATGGTCTATATTATGTACTAAATAACCCGGAGATAAATAATGTATGCTCACAGCTCTTGATGGTTCTACCTTAGTGCCCTCAAGATCCAAAGCCGATGTGTTGGAAGTGAGAAAGGAGCAAGAAAGTATGAATTTCATTTATAACTTTAATCACTGATGAAGGACCAAAATCATTAAGCAAGCATAGCATTTAAAGAGTCCCCTAAAAATACTTTGTAATTCTTTCTCAAATAGCAATTATTACATCAATTATGGTCTTTGTAAACAGTCTGTTTTACAAAAGGGGTTCAAACGTTTGAACAAGTAATTTTTCAAGATTAATAAATATATGTGCCTATAAAAGGGGCTTAAGAAAATCCCATTTTGTACCTATTGTTTTGAAAAACAGGTTCCCTGAACACTATACATCTGTGTCATCTTATGTTAATTTATATTACTTAAAACAAAGATAATTAATACATTGCTATGCATTATTTTACTAGAATTTACAATACGGTCAACTGGTGATGTTTGATATCAACATACAGGAATATTCTGAACACACCAGACTTGAAAATAAGTACATCATAGGCTTCTTTACTATTCGGGCACTTTTCTCATAGATCAACCTTTTATTTTAATGTTATTTTTTTTTAAAAATATTTTATTTATTCATTTTTCAAGCAGAGAGAGAGAGAGAGAGAGAGAGAGAGAGAGAGAGAGAGAGAGAGAAAGAGAGCACCGGGGTCATCATCTTGTGGGTCTGGCTTATGTGGGTCCTGGGGAATTGAACCTGGGGCCTTAGGCACTGGAGGCAAGTGCCTTAACCGCTGAGCCTTCTCTCCAGCCCTTAATGTTATTTTATACAAGAAGAAAACATTGGACAAAAATGGAAGGGGAAAAGAAAATAACAGAGAATATTGGAAAGATTTACATTATCTAATCTCCACTTCCTTGGTAAAAGCAATTTTGTTTTTCCTGAAAAGTACATTTTTTAAAATTAGCTATTAGCCAAGGTAGGCATAGTTAATACTTGTATTTACAGTAGTAAACTGAGAAGTCTATCATACTCACACTGAAATTACTTTGGCCCAAACACTTACTCTATTTTGCCCGTAAACCCACTTCATGAAACTGGACCACAGTGACATAAACATCAAGACCACCAACTCTCTAAGCAAATGGAGAATTGTCACCTGCTCAAAATGCATTTGCTTTGAGGGTGCATAGTTCTAATGATGAACATGATCTCTATTAAGGAATGTACGGTGAGGTGTTATACTTGATTATCTAAAAATTAAAAACAAATTATCCTATTTTCTGTAATAGCAATTTAATTTTTCCAAGCTGTTAATGAACCCATTACACAAAACCACTAATTTGAATATAAGGAAGAAATTCTATTTCAGAAATGTATAATTTTTCTATAATTTTTCTGTTTATGACAGCCACTTCCCTAAACCAAACACATTTAAATGTGTGTTCCTTAAAACCTCCTAGAAGTTTTATGAAGACACTATGACGCCATGCGCCATTTCAACTCCTGGTCCCGTGGAAGTGTCTAGTGAGTACAGCTGTGGATGTCGGGACATTAATCAAGACAGGCATCAAATTATATTGGTAATCGTATTTATTTTTTGAAAATACATATGAAACTACAGTAAATAGAATGGAATTTCTTTTCTGAATATCTTTGATAAACGTGTAAAATAGGTCAATTTCTGTGGTATCATCAAGTAGGAAGACTAGAGAGACTGGCCAAGAGCTGAACTAACCACTCCATTCTTGAAACATCCTGTTTTCTTGAACGCATAAATGAATCACTGAAGACACATTTGAAAGCAACCTACATTTTTGACGAAAGAAATAGGAGAGCCTCTAGCATAAAGAAATAAAATTGACATTGTAACCATGAAGAAATTTGAACATTTAGGCAAAACTTAGTATCTTAAAAACTTTTACCCACTATGGAGAGTTGGCAGCTTCCCAATACTTGGTACTTTTTCTGAGCTGTACCAATATGGGGAAGATCTGCATAACCTGATGAACCAACATTCCCAACTGACCCATGCATGAGGTCACAAAACTCTCAACGCACAAGAAGTACCAATGTATTTTAATGGAAAAAAGTGTTCACAGATGAAATATCACATCTTTTGTTCACACAAAAGGAACTGTAGAGTTTTAATATAGTATCAAATAAAAACATGGACAACTCTTTGGCAAGTTTGTTCAGATATGCTCCTTATGATAGCAGTATTTATCAATGTGGGGCTAGGGGCTTTCCAAATATTCAACCAAACAGTATTTCACAAGAGCCAAGAAGAAAAAAAGCAGATCTGAAACCCAGCTGTCCTTTACTCAAGGGAAATATTAAGAGATGTGGAGTGGGGGAAGGGGACAGCTTGTTTGTTTTCTTTGTTTTGTTTTGTTTTGTCTTGTCAGCCTTCTCAGCAATTATTTATTTAATTTGGAAACAAAGAATATTTTAAACAAAAACATCTGATGGGGCTGGTACTTGATTACAGTGGTAGACAGCTTGCCCCATGTGCTCAAGGGTTCTATCCCTTAGAGCACATACACACACAAAAATGCCAATATCATTTTCCTATTAACCTTATTATTTGCTTTAACCTCATATGTGATAAAGATACATAGATATGATCCGCATAACAACAGCTACTTAGAGTCCTTAATAACTTGTAAGGTAAAAACCTTTATTAGAAAGCAACACATTTAAGAACCATTAGGCTAAATTATTAATCTACATTATAGCATGATTCCCCAAAGAATTTATTTTATTTTTTCATATTTTATTTATTGGCAAGTAGAGATGAGAGAGAGAAAGCATGAATGAATACAGGTGCACCAGGGCCTCTTACCTGCAAACAAACTCCAGGTGCATGTACCACTTTGTGCATCTGGCCTTAGGTGGGTACTGGGGAATCAAACCCAGGTCATTGGGCTTGGCAGGTAAAGGCTTTAACTGCCAAGCCATCTCTCCAGCCCCACCAAAAGAATGTTTGCTACACAGCTCTAATAGAGCTTAAACAGGCCTGCTTTAATTATTATTATTTTTTTTTTTTTTTGGAGATAAGGTATCCTTGTGTAGCCCAGACTAGCTGGAAACTCAGGATCCTTCGGCATTGACATACTGGGATTGCAAATATTGGACAGAATTTGTGTCTTTGCAATGCAGCACATAGAGATACTACCCCGTGCAAAGCACCATGAGAATTTCTAATGATGAAATATGACAATGCTCTCAAGCTGCTAGCAGTGTAGCAAGGAGATATTCTAGTCCTGCCAAGACTATTTAGGGAAAAGACCACGTGGCAACTTGAAGCCACTGTGGACGTGTGTATCATTGTGTAATCTGTTCAGAAAGCCCCTCACAGTTTGACTACCCACTGATTTCTGCTTAGCTTACTTCCTGCCGTTTTGACTTGTTTTGGTCACTTTTCATGTAGTCAGTGTTTTTAAACTCCTATATTAAAGGTTTTCCCGTCAATCAACATAGTCATCCATCTGCACACTCCCTTCTTTCCACTTCTACACAAGAGACCGTTGGATGGTGATACATGCCTAGAATCGCAGCACTCAAGAGACAAACAGGAGGATAAAGCTTGAATGAAGTCTGGGTTACATGAAAACTTAATGATAAAGAAAAGTACAAATAAGCATATATGGTACTTATTCCTGAATTTATCTGTTACTTATTTCTGACTATCTTCATTACCAAAGACAGTTAAAGGGATGTATTATATTCTTTATAAACCTTACAATTTTTAAAACTGCTCAAAAAGTATAAATGTATACCTATGAAAAACCTAAGCTTATAACACTGGAGAAAATAATCGGTGTTTTCTTTTCCAAACTTCAAGTTCTGTTATTATAATGAGGGAGACCATATGAGAGTAAGATCTCTCTTGAGAACTCAGACCCAAATAACTGAATAACCACCAGTGCGAAATTCTGAGCTGGCTGTGACTGATTAGTCAACATCTTTTTCTTTCACTGGCCAACACCGGGGAGTAACTAAAAAATGAAAACAAGCAAACTACTGAGATGTGACCAAGTATGACAGCCAGAGTTGACTGGGCCATTGTCTCTCTAAGATTCATGGTGGTCACTGCTATGGGACCATTTAGGCTGGAAAATAACCTAAAGAAGGCTACTGTCCAAAGGACTATTCATTCCTATTAACCTTTCCTCGGCTTACTCAGCATCATAAGGTGGACAGGAATATAGAAGTGGTCAGTCAGCTGAACTCTGGGTCAAAGTTCACTGCATCACACTGAGCACTCCATTTCCTTAGGCTCAGGCATGAAAACAGCTCTAACAACAGACCTACCTGCAGATTTAATGATTAAATGATGCCATGAATGTAAGGAAACAACACATCTCTCTCCCAGCATGGAGAATATTAGTTATTGTGATCTAATCTAAACACAACAAGCATCTACTAAATACACCTGTCCAAATATCCATCATCCTCTAGGGCAGAATCTGATGATTATGATGATCTTTGCAGCTCAGCTTCAGAACAGAAAAGGGGAAAGTCCACAGGGGAAGGAACCCACTGAGAGGAACAAAGAACAGATTCTCTCTAGGAATCCCAAGCAGCAGCCCACCCTTTGTCAGTCCTGTAGCTTTAGGTAAATTGCGCTTCTGCTGCTGCTTCTGTGTGTCATGAGGAATAATATTCTCTATCTTGTGGGGTGTTTCCAGGGTCACATGAGCCAATGGCTGTAAAAGGCTGAGCTCCAAGCTGGACACAGAATGAACTGTGAACAAATGTTAGCTCTTGCATTGTTATTTCCAGGTTGCCCTCAGAGTATTTCTTCTCCGGTTCATTTACTTTAGTTTGTACAAGAACAAATATAAACAAGCAACTCCCTAAACACTCCTACGGAAATTGCTTTGAATGGAATCCATTTACTTGTGATAAAGTTTGGCAAAAAAAAAATCTACCATGTGGTAAAAACAATAGCTGCCCTATAAATTTGCTTTTATAATAAGTAATAAAGCTTTGGAATTTTGGAATGCATCCAGGATCTAGATTGTACACCTCTATCCTGCCTGCACCTAGGAATCACTGGAGAGACTTAAAAATTTGCTGTGTGCTAGGGCACCAACTTAGTATGCTGAAAACTGATGCATGAGGAGGAAACCTGTCCCACCTTGCCATCAAAAGCTTTAATTCAAAGTGATCAAATAACCATAGAATAAAGGCAACATTCCTCTACATTAAATAATTTTAGGTAATATATGGATAAAAAACCATATGAAAAAATTTCCATTTTGCACTCTTAATGGTTGTCAATGAATGGCAACTCTTAATGGCAAAGCTGATGAGGAATTCTTTAATAAAAGAATTGGGTCCACTGATAGCTCTATGCCCATTCTGTTCCCAACCCAGCTATCCCTCTACTAGGCATCTAACTGCAATATGTCACATCTCAACACAGAGACATTTGTACAACTATGTTTATAGCAGCTCAATTCATAATAGCCAAGAATTGGAATCAACCCAAATGCCCATTCATGGAGGAATGGATAACAAAATTGTGGTACATTTACACGATGGAATTTTACTCAGCTGAAAGGAAAAATGACATATCAAAATTTAGAGAAAAATGGTCTGACTTGGAGCAGATCCTACAAAGCGAACTCACAAAAGAACAGAGAGTCAAATGCTACATATTATCCCTCAAAGGTGGTTCCTAACCAGGTTAAGAGTAAACTCTTTGCAAACCAGTCAGAAGTGAGAGTTTGGGAAAGAGGGTTAAGAAATGGGGGGGGGGGAGGATGACTTAAACATGAAGCTGAACCAAAATTGGTTCAAAATCATAAAATCCTCATGTGCATAATGTGCATGGAGTGGGCATCATCTGGCAAGAGGGGCTGAGAATAGAAGGGGAGAGAGTCTAAGCCTGCAGAAAATTGATCAGTCTGGCAACTCCTGGTCCCAGTCACAGGCTCCTTCCCTCACTGAGCTATTGACCAAAGTGATTCATGAGGTCCCCAAAACAAGATAGGATTCTGTCAAAGCTCTTGATTACCCACCCCAGGCCTGAGGCAAGATCCTGTTGCTGAAGAAACCACAGAAAGCCATCTATCAGTATCGAGAGACCCTACGAGGTCCAGAATGGTAACCAGCCCCCAGATGGTAGTTAGTGCAGAGCTGGAAGGCACTGCATAAGCTGCCAGGGGAAACTGGTCAACGACAGCTGGAGTAAACAGAGACCACTGACATGAAATGCAGTCTGCCACCAGGAGTAGACTGAACACACTTCCTACTGAGAGAGAACAGCAAACAAAGAAACTTGCGCAATGGAGGAGCCAAACCCTGGGGGAGGTAATCAACAGCTGTTAATTCGGCCAAGTAATCCACTCAGTGAAGGGGAGTCCTTGACTGGAACTGAGATTTCAGGGTAATGCATTGGGAACCAAAGTCTTGGGCCCCCAAAGAGAAATTCACTTTACAAGAGATTTACAAAGAGGCTACTAACAACAGAATCTAGCCAATTCAGGAATGTGTATCTCAATTAACCTATACTGACCTAACTCTCCGATGGAGATTCTGTTTGTATTTTTCAGAAGGCCCCGAGAGAGCTATGGCTCTTCCAACCCTACCAATGAACCACAGGCCAATAGCTGACATCCTGGAAAGAGATGAGCCACCCCAGACCTACCATGGAGGATCCACGTGGAACCCCGCAGAGAGTGGTGGGATAAGAAGAAACCTATAGCAGTCTGTGGTTTCTTCAGTAACAGGGTTTTGCCTCAGGCCTGGGGAGGGCACTCAAGAGCTTTGACAGAATTCTGTCTTGTTGGATTCTTATGAGTCGCTTTGGTCAACAGCTCAGTGAGGGAAGGAACCAGTGGTTGCAACCAGGGGTTGTCAGGCTGGTCTAATTATTCACAGGCTTAAACTCTGTCCCCTAATACTCATGGCCCCACTTGCCAGGCGATGCTCACTACTTTCTCAATAGGTTACAGTATGCTCATAAGGATTTTATGTTTTTGAACCTAATATGATTTACCCTTATGCTTAAGCCATTCCCCTCCCCCCATCCCTTACCCCACATTCATAACGTCACACTTCTTTATTCTAGTCTGCATAAAGAAAACAGTTATACTGGTTAAGTACCACATATGAGGGATAAAATGCAACGTTCTATTCTCTGCTCTTTTGAGTGAGAGAAAAGTAAATGATAAAAGGACATTATATGATTAAGTCTTTTCTAGTTCACTATTATAGGACATATTCTATTTATTAGAAAAGAAAATCTAATATTCAAGATGATAAGATCATAAATAATTTATTTTGCAAATTTATTGTAACAAAAGCAAGAACTTAAAAATAAAGTGAAAAAGCATTAAAAAAAAAAAAGAAGAGACCTATAACCACAGCCAATCAGTCAACCCAGGATGAGCTAGAGAGACAGACACCAATGATCTTCAACACAACCTAAAGCAGAAGTACAGAGGTACCTAAGACCTCAACAATAAAGCAGCCTTAATACTCACCCACCATGACTCAGGGAACTGAGCGGAAAAGGGGGGGAAAGATTGTGAGAGCTGTGGTGGGGGAGATTATCAGAGGCATGGCACCCCTCAGTAACAACATACAAAGGGGAGGGTGGAACCCAGCCGACTCCTAGGCTATCCATAACCCGATACCCCATGGACTGATCCAGACTGCCCACGGAGGAGGATACCCAGCTGATCGGGGGCAGGGAAGAGGGAAATAGGGGAGTTGAAGACATCAACACATTATTTACTTATTAGATGTATCTAATTATGGAGAATAAAAAAGTTTTTTAAAAACTTGTATCAAACTATACCTTAAAAAATAAGAAAGAAAAGAAAAGAACTGGGTCTTTTGCAAAATGCTGGTCTCTACATAGAAAATATTCGCCTATTTTAAAAGTCAATTTGTAGCATAAATAAGATGAAAAGAGTGCTAATGGAAAGCAAACTATTCAAAGTAAGGAACTCTGTGGCTTGGTTTTTCCAGCTCTTAATTGATGAGCTAATTATATGTATCAGAAAAATAATAAAAGTTAATTTCTATAAGATTGTTCTATGGTTCAGACTTTCAATGAATTCAGACAGGTGTTACCTACAAGCATCTAAATTAGCAAGTTTTTATTGCAATGCTATTAAGCTACATGGGAAAAAAATTAAGTGAACCTAAAAATGGTATATTTGCTCAAATGAAACCTCATTATAAATTCTTATCATTACACTCATTTTCTTCTTAGCCTCATGCCAATTCCCTGCTTCCCTGACCATGAACAAGGGATGATGCAGGTAGAAACTGCTATTCCCACTTAGAGACTACAGTGAGATACTCTCAGAATGTGGGAATGTATTCACCTTCGAGTATTGAATACCAAAAACATAATGAATCCTAAGCAGCATAACTGACTTTAAAAATGGTCTATTAGTCTGTATATAGCCCAGTGACCAGGGCCTGACTCTTGACTCTGATTCAAATCCCAGAGCCTCCACTTCTCTTGGGATGGCATTTCAGGGTCAGTGCACATTCTCTGTCATAAAAGACAGGACAACAGTAATTGCCTCCCAGAACTGTTATGCAGGGAGCTGGGCGTGGTGGCGCACGCCTTTAATCCCAGCATTTGGGATTAGGCAATGCTTGGATGGAAGACTACTTTGTTAGCTAAAAGGTCAACTTTGTTAGCAAGGAGGGCATAAGCTTTTGCGCATGCTTGATCTCCTGATCCTAGCCAATCCCGTGGCGTCTGGGGGTGGCAAGCAGGAGCCAGCCAATCATGGGACGATCCGTGTCCTTTTTTCCTATAAAAGCAGCTGCTTCTTAGCGCTTGCCCCTTTGCTTCCTGCTCCCCCCCCTTCAATCAAAGGCTCTCCATTAAAGTGTGATCTGGGAAGGATCTTCGAGTGGTTCCTTCTCACTGGTCGAGGAGCGCGCCGCACTGTTAAATGATTTAAATGTGAGGATGAACACCAAGCCCTTGGAACTATGTCAGGTGAGGAGTAAAGCTCTCCATACCAACTGTCAGCTGTTCACACGGGGTGCATTCTTGGAAAAGGTAGAACATGGCACACAGGTAAACTATGACAAGTCTATTCAGACTCTGTGCTCTGGGCATAATTAATGAAAAAATAACAATATGCAAACCATTTTAGAGAAGCTAAGAACATAAATTCTGGTAGCACTTGTTCATGACCGTGAAGACTAAGAGAATACACCACCGTAAGCATGCCTATTAGTTCATGGAAATATCCACAGACCATTTATACAGTGAAAAACACCCAACTTGACAAGTTCCATACCTGATTCACCCAAAAAGTATCGTATCTATAATATGATTCCCTCTTTCCTGAAGACAACAGAGAGAACAAATCAGGGGGTTCTACTTATTAGGACATAACTCATTCTCTTCTCAACATGCCAATCATGAATCGGTGTCTTTTTGAAAAAATGTATCCTGCAAAATTCAAGATCCTGCAGTGAATTGCAGTGACCCTCATCAATAGTCCAAGGATATAATCAAGTCAGAGAGGGAGAGTCCACATGAACGAGAATATGAGACCTGACTTGTGATGTTACATATCAAGAGACAGAAATATTTTTAGATTCAATGACGATTTTCAGTAGAAGTCAAATATAATTGTTTCTCCTGGGTATCAGCCATAAAGTACGAGGAGAATTATGTATGAAGGAAGTAACTGACTTTGAGTCTTGAGGACAGTACAGATGACTCAAGAAAACATACTCAGAAGCAATGCAGTCAATTCTGTATGGAAGATCAAGTATGATATCCCAAATTAAGTCAGGGTGTGTGTGTGTGTGTGTGTGTGTGTGTGTGTGTGTGTGTGTGTGTGTGTGCGCGCGCGTGTGATGGCTCTAGACTCTTTCCCTGCCCCATACTATTTACCACATTAGCTTGTTATCAAGTCAAACTTTTACCTACAAATGTCAAAGAAGGCAAATGCCATTCATTTTTTGTGTCGATTTAGAAAGAAAGAGTACTCATTCATATGCTGTACGTGTAGTTTTACATTGGTCTCTTTAAAAGTAAGCCTAAAGTGAAAAAAAGTTATTTCCCAAAGATGTTTTTATTTCCCTTGGTTAGAGACTGGTACTTCAATAACAAATCCCAACCCACCCTTGTAATCCAAATTCTAGTTGGTCCTGCAGTGAAGTCAAATGTGCAATCCTGACATCAATTTGTTGCCATGGAAATAATTGAGATGTCAATGTTACTGCATTATGACTGTACCACAGGAGCAGATGGGATGACAAGGGGGAAATTTTTCACAAACATCTCTCTAATAATTAGCTAAAGTGTGAGGCAGCATTCTAAATTTACATTATTATAAAATGTGAGTAAGGTCACTGTCTCTGAATGGCATAGATACAAAACAACTTTAACTTACAACTTTCCTGGAGGAAAATATTTTCAAATTATACTAACAGAAAGGCTCACTGTTTTCTTTCAATTTGGTTATGTGTTCTGGCTTGGGATATAACTTTTGGGACTGAAGAAGAATATATAGCTAAGTTGAGAATAAATCAAATTTAACAAAAGCAAAGAGTATTCCAAGAACTAGGTTACAATACTGGGTGAGACGAAGAAACAAGCCTCGTCCTTTAACTTATGTCCATATTTTCCTTGTAGAGAACAATGACATTAGCTAAGTTAAAGCCTTGCAAAATGTTTTTTTGCTAGAAAAATGTTTCCCAGATCCTGCATTGGCCATTTTCCTATAAATCTGTCCTGAAAATCAGATATTTGAATATTAAGGTCAGTTTGTTTTTATATTCTCAACAGTACTTAGCCACGTCTCCTTAACTGACTCACATGAATACTCAGCAACCAAAAATGTTTATGAGAATTGTTTCACTTAGATTAAAATAGGAGATTGGGAATACTGGTGTTTCTGTGTGTGTTCCAGTAGATTCACAAATCAGGAGAAATAAAGTGTCCCTCTACTAATCATCACAGGGCCCTGTCATCTGGAGTTTCTCACTCGACCACCCACAGTGAGCCCATTTTATCCAAACATGAAAACGTTGCTCTTCCCCATCATGGGCTAATTAGGCCATCTGTTCAGCCACAGTACTATTGTTGACTCCTTAACACTCCCACATGCACTGCCCTGAAACACCTCACACTGTCAAATGGACAAGTAATAGAAAAGGTAGGAGATCAGTGTCGCAATTTGCATTCACAATTCTCTCTCCCTCCCTCATCTCTACTATGATCTCTGTAGAGACTTAACTCCTGAGATGTTTCTTTCTCTAGTGTGATCTCAATTCATATTCTCTTCCCCCCCTCTGTCTTCCCCATTCTCCTCCCTCGTCCCCTCCCTACTTGTGCTGTCAAATTGAGCAGTAATAACAATGAAAACAAATCAGTCCTTCACTCTACTGTAGTTTAAAAACTGAAAAATGAGTAATTTGTGAAAAAGAAGAGAACCAAGACAGGAAAGGAAGAAGCAATGAAGAACCAATCATATGACAGGTGCTGCTAATTCCTGGAATTAAGCCAATCATTTATTTTCATGATTATAAAATCAAGTTTAAAAGATATGACTCTCTCCAGAGATTACTGAGATGCAGCCACACCCCCAACATATGGCAGACTTTATGAATCTATACTAGGAAATAAAAAACATACTCTCACCAAAGCATAGGTGAGATGTCTGAATATTAAGCTGAAATAAATGGCTATCACCATAAAAACCCAAGTTATGCGAAGAAGATCTTATACACAAAATGGTATCAATGTAGTGAAAGGAAGTGTGGATTGACTTGAGTGTAGTTTTCATTGCACAACTTACATACATGTCGATCATCTCATTGCACACTTTGGTTACATACCATAAATATTAGTCAATAATGCTAAAGACAGAAAAAATTCAATAGGGAGATACCACAGGGCATTTTTCTCAAACCTTTTATTTCTTTATTTGTAAGTATGATCTCCCAACACTGTGAATGAACACTATATGCTTGAGCCACTTTTTGTATCCAGCTTTCTGTAGGTGAAGGGGAACTGAAACTGTCCCAGCAGGCTTTGCACACAAGTGCCTTTAACCACTGAGCCATCTCCCTACCCCACCAGAGTATTTTAAATGCAATCTTGTTTAAATTTTTGAAGAAATTCACTATACTCTTTTCCTTATTTTTCCTGTCTCTATCACATGGTCATTAAGCATAACCCACTAATTATTAAAGAGCAAAGAATTTTGTAAATTTTGTAAAATCATCTGCACATAAAAGTCATCATCATCATCGTAGTTTGAAAAATGGAACATTACAGATGGGTAGCATGGGGTGAAATTCCTAGAAAAGGAAAGACTAAAAAGTCTTGGCAACTTTGTTGACATGCTCACATAAGAAATGGGAGACATGGCTTCAAGTACTAATATATAATAAATATAAATATATTTATACTTAGATTATCACTATGCAATATGCTTCACTTCTATAAAGGTCAAGACAAGATAAGAAAACTTGGCCAATTAATGATATCACATAGTCTTCAAAAAAAAAAAAAAAAAAAACCTGGGCTACAAGGGGAAACCACCACTAAACAGAGATCTACCCAGAGGCTATACTCAATAGAATCTTGCCAATTTAACAAAGTCTGTCTCATTTAACCTACACTGATCTCACTCTCCATTGGAGATTCCATTTGTATGTTTCAGAAGCCAGAGAGAACCATGGACAACTCAATCCCACCAACAGGACCAGGAATGTTGCCTGTCACCCAGGCAGGAGATGAACCAACCCTAACTTATGATACAGAGCCCAAAGGAAACCCTTGAGGAAGCGGTGAGATGAGCAAAAGATCTACCTCCACAGCAAGTCAGAAAACCTGGGAAAGGATAATGGAGACAGACACTGAGGACACCCAACACAATCCAAAGCAGAAATCCAGAGACTCTTAAGACCTCAACAGTAAAGTAGACCTAAAATTCACCCACCATGACTCAGGGATATGAGTAGAAGGGGAAGAAAGATTATAAGAGCAATGGTGGGTGAGAAAAAAACTGGCTACCTCTTATACAATCCCATGGGCTGGTACAACAAGCCCACTTAGGAGGACCCTTACAAGGGTGGGAACAGGGAGGAGGGAAATGGGGGTACCATCACAAAACTTGCTCGTACAAGGTATCTAATTGCTGACAATAAATATTTTAAAAAAATAAGACGAAAGGCAAGAAAGCCATTCCCACGAAGCTCCTTGTCCCACTTTACCAAGTCTCACCACGAGGCGATCTGCTCACCACCTCATCCATCTACTGCCGAGAAAGCAGAGACAAATGATATTCAATTCAGACTGCTGTCACGAGAATGCTGAACACACTGCTTGATAGTAGTGATCAGGAAGTGAAGAAGTGATCACCTGTGCAATAGAGGCGCCAAAACCTAGGGGGTTATTCAACAGCTTTCAAATTGGCCAAAAAATCCACTCAGTGACAAGGAATCCTTAACTGGAATTGGGATCCAGGGCAAAATCATCACAGGCCCAGAATGAGCAGTTAGAAACTATGACAGTCATCTATGAAACTATGAGCCAAAAATCAACCCTCCCTCCTTTGTTTATGCCATGACTTTGCACCCAGAAAGTAACTAACACACAGGCAATAATGGTGCTTATCCACCAGAACAATCATACATTTTTTTCTTTCGTGTTTGTGTGTGTGTGTCTGTGTGTGTGTGTTTGTGTGTGTGTCTGTGTGTGTGTTATGTGGTTGTGTGGTATGCTCAGGTGTGTGCATGCATGATGTGTGTGTGTGTGTGTGTGTGTGTGTGTGTGTGTGTGCAGACATGCATACCCTGAATGAACTTGAACAAAGATCACAGGAGAATGGCAAGTATCTTTGTCTAATGGTCTTCTACATGTTTCCTTGAGAAAGTCACTGAACCTGGATCTGCTGTTGTGTTCGGTTAGACTTGCTGACCAGGGAGACTCTGTGATTCTCATGTCTGGGCCCCAACAGGCCTGGGAAGACATATTGCATGGGTCCTTGGGATTCAACTCAGCCCTTCTAGACCCTCATGATTACATAGTCAACTCCCTAGCTCCTACTTTGTGATTTCTTTTCTTCTTGTTTATTTCTGAGAATATTACATAGACAACGGTTGCTTGCAGTTAATGAGAAAATGTTGTAATGCATTTCTTACTTTATTATAAATTATCACTCATACATCCTTAACCCTTTGTTCTCTGTGCCCTCAGTAGCAGCGCCAACAGGCAGTGCCCAACAATTTCTTCCTTGTAAAAGATTTAAACATAAAAAAAGATACCTGCAGGTTCCTTGACCACAACATTATAGGAACAATGCAAGGAACTATAAAATTCTTTACTTCGGCACACAGAACATTCCTAATCTAGCAGAGACCCAAGTACTATATGATGGAGAAAGTTGGGAGCCAAATCAAGTCAAAAAACAAATAAACAACCTCACCAAACAAAAACACTGAAACTCTGCAACAGGTGATGGGAGACTAATTTCCATTTCTCACTTTTTGACTGAAGGCCAAATGGGCCAAAGTGCCTATCCATCAAGAGTTGTTTGCACACACATGGACTTCAAGGTAAGAAAATAAGCCACCTCACAGTAAGTGGCAGAAATAAAATAATGAACATTTAGAGGAATGAACATTAAAAACAAAACTCACTTAAGCTATTCTAATGTACTGCTATCTTTAAAAGAAAAAATGAAGCTTAAAAGAAATTGTTTAAAGATTGCTGTTTCACATATTTTTTTTCATTTCTTATAATGGACCAATTTAATAAAAATGTTTTTATTCAGCACATAAACTGTTGTATTGTTCAGAATTTTTAAGAAAAATACATATTTATACACTTGGACTATAAATAGATCATGTAGCCGCCACCTTATGAAAAGATTTTTTCCTCTAATTTTTTTTATATATGAAATCCAGATGTACTAATGAAAAGCCACAATTCATCAGATGTTGGAGCATCATTGGGTATCAAGAAATATGTAAAAGTAATAAAAAGGCATTAAAATCACTCTTCAATCTACTTGTTTAACAAGCCCCTTAACGATAAAACCTGCAGGTGAAGTAGCTGTTCTGTGCATATATCAATTTTGTACAATGGGACTGTAACTATTTACCAAAGTTCTGAAACATTTCACCTATTTGTTTCTTTTCTCTTTTCTTCTTGTTTTCCTTGAGAACTGAGGACTAAACTTCGGTCTTCATACAAGCTAGGCAAGTGCTCTAGCACTGAGCACTATCTCCAGTTCTGTTTTTATTTATTTTTTGTGAAATGTTTTATTTCAGCAATTATGGTAATTTAGAAATGACAGAAAGTTGCACATATGCCAATGTTAACACTGCAGAGCATGGTAGGTACATCCATCACCAGACACACTGACACTGTAGGCTCTCAGATAACATGCTTTGCTTGGGTTCGCCAATGTGGAGTCCTCGTTCTCTGACACCTGGAATGTCTGAAAGACTAATTAAACTGGTGAATGCATACATAGAAGAGACAAATATGATCACGCACAAAGTTATAAAATTACATTAAGAGTCTTATGCTCTACTGACTGGGCTAATCAAGTTGCTTAAAATTACAACTTTAGACTCTTAGAATTCCAGAAACATATAGTGTCGACATCTATTAATCCACAGCACCTGTCATTATGCAAACAAAATGAAAGAGTAAATTTTCCTTACTGGCCTAAATTATACAAGTGTTTGTAAGAATTGTTAGCCAGGCATGATGGCTATAGAAAAAATAACCCAGATTTTTAGAAGGCTTAGCAGCCAAGTTGGACTATATAGTATGTTCTAGAATAAGGGAAGGCAATGGAAGGAGAGGGGAAGGAAGGGAAGGGAAAAGAAGGTGAGTCTAGGGAAGGAATATCACAATTGGTTCATCCTTCTGTCACTGAACAAACAGAGGCTTTGACTCATATCCAACGTTGAAATAAAGCCGCAAATGCTTAAGAAAACTTATCCCTGAAAGAATGGATGCGAGTCCTGTTGTTCAAATTTTAAAAGAAAATCTCACCCAGCTCATAGTCTAGATAGTTACCAATCCTACTGGGCTTTTCTGTGAGTTGAACAGTGTGGTGAACCATAGAACCACCATCCTGCAGCTGAATCACTCAGCAACTCCGAGGCCTCGCCGGCAACCACTTACCATCACCCAAAGGTGAGGCAGGCTCACAATAAGTTGTTGAGGCTGGCTTTGAAATCACTCTGTAGCCCAAGCAGGCCTTGAACTTCCAATTCTTCAGTTCTAGCTCCCAAAGGAGCTGGGATTACTGTCCTCCATGGTGAAGACAGGCTTCTTTTGAATTTGTGGGATAAAAGTACATGCCCACTCTTGACATTAACAAGAACGTACACCAAATAGCTCCAAAAGCAAACTTAATTAATATATGGCACATATGTCCTAAAAGTAGGCATAACAAGCAGAATACCAAACAAGACCAATTCAGGACAATTTAATATCATAAGCACGATCTGGTATTTGTTATTTCAACAACTTCTGAAATATACTTCACATTCCAAAACTCACCCTTGAAGTTACATCTCAGGGGTTTATAGAGATTCAGAATTATGCAATAATCACAATTATCTGATAATACATGTAGGCCACCTCAGAGCAAATGGCAGAAATAAAATAATGACCACTTAGAAGAAAAGATAAATTGGTTGTTTCCTCATTTCCTCGCTCATGTCTTGGACAACCACTCATCTATTTTCAGCCTGTAAATCTGCTTGCTGCAGGCATTCAGTTACCCAGTCTGCTGGCCTAGCTTTGTCCACTCAGCATAGCATTTTTCAGGATCATCTACATGGGAGTGAGAACCAGTGCTGACTCGGTTCATACCACTAACCACCATCCCATCTAACATTGATTTTTAAAAGTAGTTTTCAGAGATGTGTTGTTGTTGCTGTTTTCTAAATCATATCCCCCAGGAAGTATTTCAAAGGCCAGCGAGCACAGTGGCTGGAGCATCTCCTAAGAAGGCTAGTAAAGCTAGAGCCACACACTCAATAAAAAGATGAACAAGGGACCCATAGCCACAGCCATTCAACCAACTCAGGATAAGCCTAATGTGTTTGTGTTTTGCAGGATACAACGAGAGAGATGTGGCCCATCTAACCTTACCAACCAACCTTAGGCCGATGGATGAG